>VMDO01000443.1:103716-304792 GCA_007922755.1 Pedetes capensis | reverse complement strand
GGGCTTGTGTTTGTTCACTTAAGATGATGATCTTCAATTCCATCCATTTTGCTACAAATGACATTATTTCATTTTTTAAATTGCTGAGTAGTATTCCATTGTGTATGTGTACCATAATATTTTTATCCATTCTGCTATTGACAGGCACTTTGGTTGATTCTATATCCTTACTATTGTGGAAAGTATTGCGTTGAATATGGAGATGCAAATGACTCATCTCCCTTTGGGTATACTCCCAATACTGGTATATCTGGGTCATATGGCAGATTTATTTTTAGTTCTCTGAGGTATCTCCATATTGATTTCCAAAGTGGTTGAACCAATTTACAAACCCACCAGCAGTGTAAAAGGGTTCCCTTTTCTCCACAACCTTGCCAACATTTGTTGTTATTTGTTTTATTGATCTTGGCCATTCTTACTGGAGTAAGGTAGAATCTCAGAGTTGTTTTGATCTGCATTTTCCTAATTGCTAAGGATATTGAGCATTTTTTCATGGGTTTCATGGCCTTATGAACTTCTTCATCTGAAAACCGTCTGTTCAGTTCCTTTGCCCACTTGGGTTATTTGTTGCCTTGGGAGTTGCTTTCTTGAGTTCTTTGCAAATTCTGGAAATTAGCCCTCTGTTGGATATATAGGATGCAAAGATTTTCTGCCATTCAATGACTTGACTCTGTTGATTGTTTTCTTTGCTGTACAGGAGCTTTTTAATTTCATGTAATCCCATTTATCTATTCTTGTTGCCATTTTCTGAGCAATTGGAGTCTTATTAAGGAAATGCTGTCCTATGCCTACATGTTGGAGCATATTGCCTATCTTTTCTTCTAGTAATTTTAAAGTTTCTTGTTTTATATTGAAGCCTTTTATCCATTTCAAGTTAACTCTCATGCATATTGAGAGGTGTGGGTCTGATAAAATTGCTAAGTACTAAGAAAACCTTAGTAAATGTTAACTAAAACTTCAATGTGACATTTCATGATTCTAAGTGTCATTTGTTGCCTTCTTTCTCCTCTACTGCCCCCTGAAAGACTTGGACTCCACTACGTTCCATTCTCAACTCCAATTCACTCACACAGATCTACCTGATCTCTTCTTGTAGCATGAATTACCTCCAACATTATCAATGACTCTCCACTCCTAACCTTTCTGTAGATCTATATTTCTACCAGATTATCACCCTATTCTAGGGCTGAGTTTTAGTTCAGTTGATAGAGTGCTGCTCTGCACTCTCTGAGGCCCTTGATTCCATCCCCAGCACCACAAAAAAGGAGAGAAGGAGAAGAATGTGGTAATCCACTCCCAAAGCAATCCCAAGACAATCAGCCATTGAAAACCCAATGAGAGTCTCAATGAGTCAGATCCAACTCAAAGGCATTTAACAACAATCATCCTATTCTAGTGGAACCAACCCATGACTACCTTGTGTGTGCAGTTCATAAGTGTAGTTTATAGATATTAGAGATCCCAGAAATGGTCCATAAGTCGGTCAAGCTATGAACTATCAGTCCAGAAATTCTGGGACTGAAGGCAGTATGATATCTATTTCAGGAGAATGAGATCCAATTGCTGGACAGCTTTGTTTACTCTTCCTAATCCAGATTCCTCTTTTCTCCAGCCAGATGCCACAGTAGGACACTGGAGAGAGACAAGAGAGGGAGGGTGGAATGTATTCCCTTGGCTCTTCACTGTGGGTCCTCTCTCTCTCTCTCTCTCTCTCTCTCTCTCTCTCTCTCCCTGCTAACTTCATCCCTCAAATAAATATCCTAACTTCTCTCACCACAGCACTTTCTACAAGTCTCTCTGGTAGAGCTCCAGACTCTACAAGAGTTACTAGCCCAGGGCACTTCACTCACTTGCCTACACCTATGAACATCGTTCCTTCATTAGACCCTCCTTATCTGATCCCAATTTCAGTATGCCATCTGTCTCCTGCTGGAACGTTGACTAAAACACCTGTCCATTTAGTACCATTGCCTTTCCTTTAAAAAAAAATAGTAAAAGTAACTTTAAAATTATAACAAAACTATCCGAAATCTCATCCCACTATTAGAATGTTGATCTTTGTTTTGCGATATTTCTGATGCATATTTAATATAGCTATAACTAAACTATTTATAAAATTTCATGTCTCACTTTTACATTTAACATTATAACATAAGCATTTTCCTTTTTGCTAAATAATCTTTATAAATATCATCTTCAAAAACTGCATAATATTCTATTAAAGGTATGGCTACAATTTGCTTGATTTTTCTTGTATTAATGAACATTTGGTATACCCTTTTCTAATGACCTTCCCATGCATACATTCACACATACCATTACACATCTGTTGATTTCCTTTCCATTTCTCAACTAGCTTTTTCACGGGGAATTTTTTTTTAATTTGCATATGTTCTATAAGATGAAAATCCTCATTCCTAGGATAAAACTACTTCATGTATAAGATCATGATTGTTGTCCTCTTATAATTATTTAACCTTCCTGACCATGCTTTTCCATCAGATAATACTAATAATTATCTCTTGACTGTATGGGGAATAGCTAATAGAAATCCACAAAAATACACTTATAAAATATCAGAAATAAGTGAAGATTTTCCACATAGCTTTTTCAAGGTACATAGAACTTAGAGGCAGGGAGGAAGCATTTGGGAGGGAAAAAAAGCTAGAAGTAAAATAGATATGAGCATTTAAATTATATAAGTATACAGTAGCACCTCAAAACCATCACTGTCCAATTATGTAGATGTTGTGGATCATCACTGGCTATCTGATAATTATGGCATCCATTTCACTTTTCATATATTATCTCATTTTCTTCTCACAATAACCCTTTGAAGTAATTACAGTGAGATTTCCCACTGAACAGATAAAGAAACAAACAGAAAAATAAGATGATTCCCTTTGGCCCCACATTTCTTTGCATACAATTTGGCAGCTGTAAATAGGAATTAGTTACAGTGGATGAGTACCCTAAAGTCAGACCATCTCCCTAACATAGGGAAGTGTCCTTTTAGCATACCCCAGTGACTGGAATTTGGAGTCCCTGACCAAATGGAACTTGAAGCCCACATGTAAGTCTAGTCCGCTTAAAAGTGTTCTTTCTAGTTTTCTTGGCTGCCAAGATATCAGTAAAATACATGGGATATAGTCTTTGCAGAGAATACACTCACAGCTGCAAGAAATGGGGGCCCAAAATGAGCAACTCCACCAACACCCATTCTGTTTTCCTGGTGACAGCATCCCAGTCTGGAGAATAAATCATGATTATCTTATTTTCTTCTTACTTATACTCAGCTTCCTGGTCTTCCTTATACTTGATGAGTTCTGCCCCAAGGAGAGAGAAGAGGTCTCCTGTAAAGAAGTGACTGGCTATCACTGTTGGGCTCCCTGGCTCTAACATGGTATAAGAACATAATACTCAAAGCAAGTACCATTATTTTGCCCCAGAACATAATTGTTATAAAGATAAAAGTCAATACCATGAGGATGATAATCTCAAAATGTTGAGAAACACTTTTATAATAGCTCTGAGCAGTCAAACAAAGCTCCAGGTGACCACACATCATTCTTTGCCTGAAACCATGGTTAGATAGGTTTTTGTTGTTGTTGTTGTCATTACTGTGGTTGTTTTGTTTTGTTTTTAAGACAAGACCTCACTACCCAGGTTGGCCTGAAGATCACAATCCTCCTGTCTCAGCCTCCCTAGTGCTGGGATTCCAGATGGGCACCACCATGGCCCCACTGTTGACCTGGGTTTCAATGCCTCAGTCCAAAAGATTGACAAAGGCATTAATTGTGGGTCTTTGGAGCACTTTGGCAAAGGAAGTATTTTTTTAGAAAGGATGTCACCTAAATAGCCATCATAGGTGGCCCTGTGCACAATTCTTTCAGAGCTTCCACAGTGTTGAGGGCATTTGGGCATTTGGGTATGGAACCTAGGGCCTCTCACATGCCAGGCAATCATACTCCCTCCAAGGGCTTCTTTAAAAGATGGAAAAGGAGATCTTTCCCCATTAGAAAAAGTCATTATCACAATAATTAATACCAAAGAAGCAAAAACTAAAGCCTTCCTCTTTACTTATCCCTTAAGGGGTATATATGCTAGTTTCACCAAAAGAAAGATCTGAGCCCCAATTCGCAAAATAGGTCTTGTGTAAAAAAGGACTGGAACACACCACCACCACATCAAAAGGCAAGCACTTCACTCTTCAAAAAAACCCAGTTCCAGAGAAACCAAAATGCTTCATCCCTTTTTAGTAATATGCCATGATATTTTCAGCAAATATACTGTTTATTCTGTTGAGTTTGGGGGGTTTGTTGTTGGGTTTTTGTTGTTGTTTTGAAACGTGGTCTTACTATGCAGCCCAGGCCAGCCTTGTACTCAAGGTAATCCTGCCTCAGCCTCCTGAATGCTGGGATGTCAGACATATACCACCGTGACTCACTCTATTGAGTTTTTAAGTAGCAGAAGCTGGGAATTTCCTTTTCCCTTTTCCCTGTTGGATGTCTCTATTCACGGGCATGTAGAAATGATTCTCTTACCAAGCAGTCAACCTTGCGAGACTAGGGAGCTTCAGAATGTTGAGACTTACTCATTCAAAATTTCTCCCAATGGTCACACAAAATAGTAACCTGTAACTGAGTAGGGACCTAAATCTTGATTCTTAGAGAACATATTCTGTGTTCATTCTCTTACAAGACATTTGCCCAATTTCAGGATTCCCTTAATACTTTTTATGCAATGTAGATCAGTTTGACCACTAATTATAGTGATACCCATGCATTTCTCACATTACCTTTTAGAGGACAAGATTGGTGAGGATGAAAACTGTCTTCATAATCTACTTAGCCCCGTCAATACTCAGACTGAAGCATTTTACTTATATTCAATTGACTAAGCATCATTTCCTCTCATACATCCACATATCTATCGTAGAGACATGGCAGAACACTTGAGTGCAGCTCACCCACCAGAAAATAGTGACACAATATTGTAAATATTCACCATCCTAAGTCTGATATTGAGGTCAAACTTCTCTCATTTAAAAACTTTAAACATAGATACAACTGTTCAAGGGCTTAGGTTTTACAACCCCATTCCAAAAAAAGTAGTTGAGAGCCGGTTTCAGATTTAGATCCCTTTACTAATCTGCAGTTTTGGAGTTAGGATAAAGCTGTGTGACCTTTGCACACTAAACCAGCTGTCTCCACACTACGCGTCCTTCTTAAACTCATCCCCCGACTCCATCATTCTTGTCTTCCTTGTTTTCTGCTCCAGCAGACACAAACCTCTTCTCCTCCCTCAGGTACTTTCTCTGCCTTCTTGCTGTATCTACCACATACTATAAAGTCAAGTCCCTGCCTCTCAGTAAAAGGATCAGAAGCATTCCCACTGTTCTCAGACAACTCCTGCTATTATAGCACTCAGTCCCTGAATGGTTTTCATTCCTTTTGAACCGACTCTAGTCCATGTCACTCCCCAATTCCTCAGGACATATGTCTTTTTCTCTTTCACTGCATAAGGACAAATTGCAAAGATCTCTGTATTACAGCTTTTTATTGTGTTCTCTTTCACTAAAAGGTGGTGGCCACATCTTCTGATCCATCACACCCTTTTGGATCCCAAAAGGCTGTTGACTTAGCAAGTACCCATTGTTTAATCACCTAAATGTAAAAAAGAAACAGTTCAACATGCACTGCAGCCTGTTTTTCCAGGTGTGGAATATAATTGCTGTAAGCTTATCAAAGCCACCCTTTGACATTTGTATAATGCGATGATCCCTTAGAGTGTTAATGTGTGAGTGTCCACAGATGGCCAGGGACAAGATGTAGAGAGAAGACTGGACATATCTAGGTCCCATTGTATGCTAATTAATTGAACAAATCTTAAAAAATACCCAATAAATAACTTTTTCCAGACATTGCACAGTGAAAGTGAGGAAAAAGGTCATTTAAGCTGCCACTTTAATAAAAAACAGAACTCATTAATATTGATATGAAATTTATTATATGTCCAGCCAATCCTGTAGAGGCTAAAGAGAAATATGAGAAGGCTTCTAACCTTAAGTTATTACAAATGATTGAATATACAATTAAGATCTAAAGGGAATTCAAAGGCGGGCAAACATATGGTGCTTCAACCATTTGTATCTTCCCCCTCTGGTGCCAGCCTATAGCCAGTTTGTCTATGGCCACAGGTTCCCATTCTCTCAGGCATGTCTCCTCCTTGGTTGAAAGTCCCTGGGAAACCCTGCAGTAGCCAGCTTGCTCCCTAAGCAGACTTCTGAGCCTCAGTCCAAAAATCATTCAAACCAATGCTGAGCAGCCTTGACACTAGCATCAACGCATGGACTCAGTGTTGGATACAGAAATGTTTTTACCAACATGGGCTTCAGACTGTCCAGTTCGCACAGTGTTTTCAGAGGAAGAAAAATCACAACTCACAGATGGGATAAATAGAAAAGGAAATGAAAACAGAATTTGCATCCCTTGGAACATCAGTGGGCAAGGAGACCTGTGCTTTATGATATTCCTCTTTAGAGCCTTATTGTTAATGCTTTCTCCAGAATCCATAGACAGCACTTGACTGTTTTACAGGAACTACTAACTCCAGTTATCTGTGAGTTGAAAAATCTCTTGCTTATCTGCCCTAATCCTTCCTTCATTTTGAACACCATAAACAAAATTAAATGAAGTTATACATAAACAACAACAAAAAACTTTCCAGCTATAATAGATGGATCCAATCCATCTCAGTAGATAATATCTCATAAATGATTCATTGCCATTGCTTTAACCTAGAGCCTTTTGTATTTTGCACATCTAAGTGAATAACCATTAGTAAGCTTTATGCATTGCACTGTGTAAATTACCATGGGTCCCTCATAATCTAGAGAGCAGCACTGATGTTGGGGAGAGGGGAAGGCTGTTCTAATTATTTCTGTGCTGAATCTTTTATCTGAATAAAAGCTATAGGTTATCAAACAGAACCAGATGCAAGCACAAACTGAATCTGAGCTTTTCCTTTAATATTTACAAATGGAGAATATGTATTAATACCTTAACACATTAAAGAAATTTTATTCTTTTCCATAGGCCTAATAAATATTTTATGAGCTTGACAGGAGAGTTAATTGTAATAAATGCTTGAAACCCAGGCCTCTAAGATATCTAAGTTTTCAAATGCAGCCCTCTGTACTCTTCAAAATATATCTCACATGAACCATCCTATTTACCTGGTGCAGGGCCAAAACCAAAACAAGACTGCTAAGGCAGCTATGCCTTTACTAAGCAGGAGACTGAGAAAACAATTGGTTCAAAATAATTCCAGGCCATGTTTCAGCTGTCCAAGGTAAACATTTCTTAATGCAGATTATTTTACCCCACATCTGCATTGCAAAGCAATGTATCAAATTCCAAGCATATTATGGCAATGGAGTCATTCTTCAACAGAAGAAGTAGCTCAGAAGAGGTCCATGCTGAGGCTGTTGCAGCTACCACCCACTCTTGGCAGAAGGAAGATGTGAGGCGGGAGGCCTTGGGCTCCCTTTCTCAGTTTCTCCAGTCCTCCCTCATGTGCGTAAGTCATCAGATATTCTTACAGGCTGCTGACAGTGACACCCATCCTCCCAGCCTCCCTCTTCTGTGTCCTAAGGCAGCTGGGCCAGTGCTGGCTACTCATTAGCAGGTTCAGACTGCAGGGAACTTGGCTGCCCCTTCCTCAAGTGTCAGACCTCAGAGATAATCTTGCTTCTTGGGTCTCCCTTCTCTCGTGGAAATGAAAAACACAGAGGAAGTCATCTTTAGGATCTCCCCAAAGATTTCAAAGAAGAAATGATGAATGCCATGTCAGCCTGGACTCCACATTGTGACATCACATTATTTGTGTTTTAAATTAAAGCTACATTGAACATGGACTGTGGAACAGAATGTAACCTGTTCATTATAATGTCTTATTAGACCCATGAGGATAAAATGTACAGAAATGTAATGTACACAAGGTATATAAGTGGGATTAGGCTAAATGATAAATTACTGAGAAGGACAAAAGAAAAGTTATCTAGAAAATGAAAGAAGAGAGGTAAAGGTCTGTAAATTACCCTGGAGCAAGTGAGTAAAGGTTTGAAAATGCAACTGCAAGAGAAGAAAACACAAACATTTTAAAGTGGGTTCACTTTTGCCCCAGTTCTGAACCGTGCTGATAAATAAAATACAAGTGGCTAATTAGCACGAGCTGGGCTTTAACTGCACACCGCCCTATGAGTCATTTTATGGTGTTTTTAACAAGCAAAGTCATTAATGCAAGATAGCACAAACCAAATAAATAATTTAGACGGGAGCTTACTGTGCTTGTTTTGGGGTTCCTTTGCTTGACCTTTGAAAGACACGACCCCCTGGCATAACTGATTATCAATGAGAGTGAAGTCAGGGGGAAAATTGCTTCCTGTGCTGAAAAGGGAAGTAACACTGGGTCAGAACACAGTCTGAGGTACAGAGAAGCAGGAGGTGGCCAGTCCTATATTCTCTACTCTTTTTCTGTTTCCTCCCAGGCTTGACTGCAAAGCACACACCCTTGGTCTCCAGCCGGAAAGCAGGGCTTCTCTCTGCTTCTTCCATGGGGCGTTGGCAGGGAAGGAGTTCCACTGCACCATGCAATCACAATGCAAAAGCTGACCTGGGAAGGGCACAACTTAGAGATCTTAGGCTTCCTTTGAAACTTTAACCGCAGAATAATAATTGTGGATGAGTTAACTTACCCCCTGGCAGTGTGGCATGCTAGTTAAGTCACACTCTGGAGTTAGATAGACCTACAGTCAAATCTAAATTATAGTTATTCATTAGGAACTGTGAGCTTCAGCTTTCACACCTGTAAAATGGATGCAGTAAGAGTATCTACCTCATAGGATAGAGGATTTAGATAAGAAAGTCATTCTAATGCACTTAAACAAGCGTGGCTTGACATAGATTACATGCAATGAATCATTATTATTGCTAATATTATCCTTACATTATTACTACAAGAGCAGCAGGTTATCATGAAACTACATTCCTTGGCCACCAGTCTCATTTTTCTAGAAGGTGGCAAGAAAAAGTGACTAATGTCTCCATTCTGAGAATCACAGCCAACTTAATCAAAGCAAAGTTAAGTAAGATAAAGGCCAATGAGTAAAATGGTCAATAAAATAGAGATCAAAGAATTGATCACAGGGATAAACAGAGGCCAGGCTTTAATCTCTTGTTTAAGCCTGGCAGAGAAACAAAACTGCCTGCAAAGAGTGTGTTCTATATTAAAAACTGCACAATTACTACAGCTTGCAAAGATGTTATTATTTAGGGAACCTGGGTAAAGAACTCATCTATTGTTTCTTTTTTTCTGCATTATTTCTTACAAATGCATGTGAAATTACTATAATTACTTTAAAATAAAAAGTTAAAAAAGAAAACTGCACAATTTCCAAATACTTGACCCAGCACATGGGATCACAGAGTGCTTGATTCAAAAGGATATTGGTGACAAATCATCTAACCTATGCCCTTTCTCCCATAGATTAAAAATTGAGAGCAAAAGAGGCTCAATTTTGTAGTTGCTTAGTAGCTCCTAAGTGGAAACAAAACTCCATGTGATTTCTCCTCCATCCATCAGGAGATACTATGTACCCTGCTAATTGCTCAGCCATTTGTTATAATCTAAGAGGCTATGTGTAATTATCCTTAAGTCACACATAAGAGAAGAAAGGTACAAAAGTACAGTATTTTGACCTTATGATTCTGTTTTCTACCAGGTTTTAGCATAAGACATGTAAAAGTTTCCTAGTCTTGCAGCAGGCTGGGGTTCAGCTCAGTTGGTAGAGTGCTGCTCTACACTCTCTGAGGACCCAGTTTCAATCCCCAGCACCACAAAAACAAGAGAAGGACATAGCAATCCATTCCTGAAGCAATCCCAAAGCAATTCAGCCATTGAAAACCCCACAAGGGTCTCTATGAGTCAGACCCAACTGGATGGCACCTACAAGCAATAAGTCCTGCTGTAAGGATACATCACCAACTGGGTGGCTTGAAACAACAGGAATGTATTGTCTCAGGCTGGAAGTTCAATAGCCAGGTGTTGGCAGGGCAACATTGGCCCAATCTACTTCCTTCTGTCGTCCTTGCCTCTGACACCCCAGGTATTCCTTGGCTTGTGGATGCATCACTCCAACCCTCCCTCGTCTTTCACCTGGTGCTCTCCCTGTGGGTCTTCATTCCACCTTCCTTCTTGTATGCCTCTGTGTCCAACTTACCCTATTACATAAAGACACTGGCCATCATGGATTAGGATTCTAATGAAACTAATGGATTTATTTTAAGTTGATTATCACTGTAGCATCCCTGCTTTCAAATGCAGTCACATTCTGTTGCTGTTGTTGTTGCTGCTGCTATTGTTGTTGTTGTTGTGTTAAATTCCCTTAAGCTGGGTCCAACTCATAACAACCCTATGCACAACAGAACAAAACATTCCTCAAAAATGTGCCGTGACCAGCACCATTCTCAGTACCTCTCTGCTATTCATAGGGTTTTCAATAACTGACTGAGTTGGCTGCCATGTCTACAGCACCTGATGTTCCTACAACAAGCCTACAGCACCTGATGTTCCCAGGCAGTTTCCCATCCAAGGACTAACCAGGCCCAATCCTGCTTAGCTTCTGAGATCTGATGGTATCTGTTGCCAGGGTGGTATGGCTATCCTGAAACAATTAGTCATTGAAAACCCTATGAATAGCAGAGAAGCACTGACATAGTGCCTGGCATGGCACAGTGTCCAGGAGTGTTTTGTTCTGTTGTACATAGGGTCACTATGAGTCCTGATTTGAAGGCACCTAACAACAATCACATTCTGAGCTACTGGGAATTAAGACTTCTACATATCATTTTGGAGAATAGAATTCAATCCATAACATGGCACCTAGTAAATGAGTAATAAATATCTGACCACTAACTGACTAATAAAGGAAGGCAAGTCATTAATATTCAAAAAAGGAAGTCACAGGTACCAAGTCACCAGAGATAAGGAACCTATGGAACCAATTATTGGATTCAAGGGTCAATAGCAGAGTAGTGTAAATGAAGCTTAATATACAAAAGAGGGGAGAGATGGCTGGGAGGCAGGGGCCAGTTCACGGTGGGCCAGCTGAAAATTTGGAGGATACTCTGCAGGCAAGAGCAAGGGCTGGCAAGAGCAAACAGTTGTTCCAAAGTTGTTTATTGAACTAAGAATGAAAGCTAAGATGTACTACCGGCCCTCCAGGGCCTCGTTGTCATGCAGAGGAGATCACCATGTAAGCAAATCATTTAAGTTCAGCATTTAAGTTCTTTTCCTGACACCAGAAATAGTGCTATATCCACAAGGTCTCCTGGGCATCCCCTGGAGCAGAGAGTGGGATAATTGTTTGCTGAATGATTTTGCTGTGTCCATGTGGTTCTTTTTCCCATGATTGCAGATATAATAACACAAGTAATAAAGGTAATAATAACTAGCGTTGTATGGAGGCAAGGACTATAATAAGCACTTTATGCATTGTCTCATTTAATCCTCATCCCAGATGAGGAAAGGCCGGCTTGGCGAGTTACTATTTTGTGTTACAGATGGAGGAAGAGGAAGAGCTGGGACTCGAACCCCGATCCATAGAACTCCTAAACCCAGGATCTTATCTATTACACTGGGAGTTAAGATGGCAAGCTTTCCAATTATCTTTTGTTTGTGTTCCAATTCTCGAGTTAATGGTTAGTTTTTTAAATAAATCATTATCCTTTCATTACAGGGGGCTTGTAAACCTATAAAAATGCCGATTGAGTGAAATTCAAGAGCAGAGTGTTTGTCAATGGCCATTAATCAATCTATAATCAATGTGTAACTCTTGGCTAAACAATTAACTTGTTAGAAAATGTGTAAACAAGACAATTCCAGCTAGGGTAGGTATTAGCCAATAGCTAGGTCATAGAGAGCACAATATTAGTGCTCAAAAGACCAGCAAGCTGCCCTCCATTCAATTATTTTTGTAACATGCCTATTGTATATGTAATGAGCTTCCCTAGAAATCAGCCCCCTAGGATCTTAGGTAATTGGGATTCCTTCCTTTCTGTTTGATTCACAATACAATCAGTCTCACTAATCATAAATGGGTAATCTAGTTGGGAGTGCAATTGTAAAACATCAAGTTACAAATACACAAGTAATGAAATTGTTTGGGGTTCAAATATGTGATTTGTTTTTAATGTCACGGTGGTTTGGGAAGGGTAGTTTCCAAATGACATTTGGGGTCCTACTGGTTTGCCTGTGTGTGCATGACCTCACACACACACCTACATATGTAAGAGGGATCCACAGCTTTACCAAATTGTTATTACAGTCCATTCCCCAACGCATGTTGGAAATCAAACACCCCTTAATAAGAATGAGTAAACAGACTCAGAGATGTCGAGACAGCTACACAGTGTCACACAGTAATTTGTGGAAAATCTACGACAAGAGCTCTCAACCTGTAGTTTCAATTCCTACATCAAAAGTTTAACTCTGGTCCTAACAACATGAATATGGCTAACAAACAATTGCAGACAAAGATCAGTGTCTAGAGCAAGCAAATATCTCCCAACCATTCTGTGTTGCAGTCTGATACCTCCCAGAGTTTACAAGATGTAAAAGTGCCACTTTGGGCTGTATCTTTTAAGGTAAATGTTTACAGTCAAGCAGGCATTTATTTATTTATACTTTAAAAGAAATACATCCTTCAAATGCTCTCATGGTATTATATTTACAAGGGATGTAAAAGTGGCTTCCCTTTCCTCCCTCCCTCTCTTCCCCCACCTCCTTCTCCCCTGCTGCCATGATTGGCCACATCCATAAGCAGCAATAATGCAACCCCTTCCCTACTAAGAACCCTGCTGCTAGTTTGAATGTAATTGCCCGGCACCCCACAGAGAATGCATTCTCTAAAGCACCAGCAAAGCTTTCCCATTGAGACCAGGCAGAGGATGTGAAGGCTGATTGTTCAGGGCCTGTTAAAATAATAAACTATATTTTTCAAATAAAAATAGATACCCTTCAAATTAAGGTCTTTACTCTTTGCTCCATTCTTATATTATCCATGGACTAGAGCTATTTTTTCTTTTTCAGCCTACTTTATGCTATGGAGGTATTCACAGGACCTAAACATGTGATTGGTTGAGAACTTCCTAACACATGACTGGGGTTTTTAATTCCCACAGAACCTTAGACACACTCTTCTATAGAGCCTACAGCCCCAATTTTGTTTGTCCTAAAGCCAGGTTTTGGCAGCCTCAAGGTAACACAGAAAAGGAAAGGCCATGTCTCTCCTCCTTGGTTCCACCACACCTGCCATTATATCTTTCCTTGGCCAGAGGGATTAAACAGCCCACAACCAATCCAGCAACAGCCACAACCAGAGAAAATGGGTATTTCACCCCATGGGGCTTTGCTCCAACCTGAGCTTCTCAGTTCAACTGCATGGGTTTCACAGATCCCCAGGGTTGCTTTCACTTGCTTGTATTAAACTAGCATATAGAGAGATCCACAATTGCTTTCAGGAGAGCCAAACACCTATTTTTGCTGCTTAGATGGTGCAAATTGACTCGAGGACGTTCTGTGTGTTTGTATTTTAAGTGATAAAGAAATAATATGTGCTGTTTGCTGCCATGACAGTGAGGGAGCTTTGATGACACAAATGTCTCTAGAAAGATGAGTGAATTGGCCCTTCCATGGAGGGAGGCTGCCAAGGAACGGAAGGAGTGGGGGTGGTGTCAGCGTCAGGGAAACACAGTCTGGCCTATAAATTAGGCAAATCACTTTCTCTTATAACTGTACTTTAGAAAATGATTTTTATATTAAAATGGATGGATGGGTAGAACATTCAATTAACATGCCTCACCTTTATCTCTTTTGGTTCAAATTAACCCCCTGTTTAAAAGCTCTGAGCATCACTGGAAATGAATTTAGTAATTTATTTGGAAGCTCCTAATCCTTGACTAGAATCTGATCATTGCACTTTTTCTACTGTTGTTGTTGTTATTTATTTATTTATTTATTTATTTTCAGTACTAGAGGGTTGAGCCCAGGCCCTCCAGCAGGCTATGCAAGTATTCTGTCACTGAGCCATACCATCTACCCCTTGTTTACCTTCTATTTTTGAGACAGGCTGTCATTAAGTTCCACAGGCAGCCTCTGGGCTCAAACTCACAATCCTCCTGCCTCAGCCTCCCACATTACTAGGCTTATAGGCATGCACCAAGGCAAGAGCTATTAAAATACTGTTTCTTTTTTGGTTTTGTTTGTGTTTTTGTTTGTTTTTTGTTTGTTTTTGTAGGACTTGGGGCTGAACCCAGGGCCTGGCACATATTTTGCAAGTGCTCTACCACTGAGCTACACCCCTAGTCCCCTTATTTTCTGTTGTTTATCTTGGACGGTGTCTCATCAAGTTCTGTAGGCTGCCTCTGGCCTTGAACTTGCCATCTTCCTGCCTCCACCTCCCAAGTCACTAGGATTACAGGTGTGCACCACTGTGCCTGGCCTTCAAAATACTTTTTGAAAGTGATTCATCCCTTCCTTTCTTTCTTTCTTTTCTCTTTTTCTTTTTTTATTATATTGTTGGGCCTCAAAATCTCATTTTGAACTCACAGGACCAAAACCAAATTCAGGGACCTTCCTTATTCAAATCAAATTTCTCCTTTTCTTGGACAACTTAATTGGGACTCACCAATTAAGAAGTCATTCATTCATTCACAAAAATTTACTGAGTAACAACAAAGTAGCCCACAGCAGTAGAAAATAAGCAGACAACATCTTCCTCTTTGATCTCACGTGTTATTGTTAGGTACCATCGAGTTGAATAAGACTCAGCAACCCTATGTACAACATAATAAAACACTCCTTGACACTGTGCCAGGCACACAATCTTTTTTTATGTTTAAATCCATTGTTTTAGCCACTGTTCAATCCATCCACTTGAGCTCACATAAGAGAAAATAAATAAATGAATATGGGTTATATTGTCATGTGCATTGCTATAAAGGCATGGAAAGTAGAGAAGGGGCATAGACTGTGACAGATGTTGTGAGTTAACGGAATAATAAGGGACTTCTCTGAAGAAGTGGCTTTGGATTAGAGCCCTGTATGAGTGAAAGACCAATGCCTTGTAGACACCCAGAAAGAATATCTCAGTCAAGGAACAAACAGCAGGGCAAAAGTCCATGGATAAAAAAGCCGCCTGCAAGGAGCAACTTGGATGTGAGGACATCATATAGCTATATGAAACATGTATTGTTGTTGTTATTAGGTGCTATTCAGTCAGTGTCTGACTCAGCAACCCTACATACAACAGACGAAACAGTATTGTTAGTGCTTCTCTGTTATTTATAGGGTTTTCAGTGGCTGATTTTTTTGTGGAGTGGGTTGTCAGGTCCTTCTCCCAAGCCTACAGTACCTGGTGTTCCCAGGCAGTCTCCCACCCAAGTACTAACCAGCCCCAACCTTGCTTAGCTTCTTAGATCTGATGGGATCAGACACTACAGTGGTAAGGCTCTAGGCAATATGAAGCAGGTATATGGTTGGATATGGAACTCTACACCAAAGATCTACCGGAGCTGCCATGGACTTGAGAATGGATGAAGAGCACAGGTGCTCCAGAGGGTTGGGAGGCAGGCTCCATAGTCGTGATGTCAGCACAGAGAGTTTCTGAGCAGCACAGCACTACTAGGTGAGTGACCCCAATTATTCTTACAATCCCAAGCCACACAGAATCCAGGATTCAAAGAAGCCCACCCAGCCACAGAATGACAGATAGGTCAAGTTTAGCTACCAGGAGATGAGGCCAGGGAAAGTCTAGACACTTCAGCTTCCCTAGTAGGAAGCCGGGACCAGAAATAATATTCCCACCAAGACCACTCCTGAAGGGAGCTTAAACATCTCTAAATAAGTTGTCTACCATCACAAAAGGCAAATGATAGGAAGTCAAATAAATCTCAAATGTATGCTACTTAGAGCAGAGCAAATTGTCACCTCTGCCTCTTTTTGTGCTTCGAATGATGAAATCCAGGAGTAAAGGGGTGTGGGGGATGAGGGCCTGAGACAAGCAGGGAGGTGTGGCTGCCATGGAAAAAGAACCACCACTGGTTTGAAATAGGTCAGGATCATTTCATCTCTGATGAAATGCCAAAGCACAGGTATAATTACTACCAATTACCTCTGATTTTCAGAGGGCGACTGACTCAGAGTACAGGCTACAACCAAAGAAGGGTTAGAATTAGAAGCCTCTTGAGAGATATATTTGAATGTGGTTGCTTAGCCCTATGTTGATGTCTGATACCCCGAGTACTCTAAGCTCAGTCTTTATTAACAGAAATAATAAGGAAGTATGTTACCCTACTATACAGCTGCATTTTTAACAGGCACCGCTTATTCCTCAGGAAAAACCACTTAATTCCAGATTATTTTTCCAGCTCTTAGGAAGAAAAACTGAGGCTCAGAGAGGGTGAGCCAGAATTTTAAGAAAGACTTATTTGACTCCAAAGCTTCTGTGATTTCCTTCAAATTACTGGGGAAAAGGGGGGGTGGGATCTGGAGTCAGAATATTTGAATACAAGTCTTGGCTCTTGTAGTAGCAGGTCCGTAGCACTAGGCATAGCATTGTAATATTCCTGTGTACCTCAGTGGCCTTGTCTAGAATAAGGGGATAGCTAATAATTACTACTTGTTCTCTCATAAGGGGAATACATGGGAAAGGGTCTTGAAAACTGTAACTATAAATCTATGAAATGCTATTCAAATAAATCTTACTCAGTATCACTATTATAAAGTCTAAGACAACTGGAGGCAAGCAGAATACAGGCTCAGGCACAGAAAATAATCTGGGTATGCATGGGGTGCTGCGGAGGCAAGGAAAGGGATCCCAGACTGTAACTTTGCTCTGACCTGTATGTAACTCTACCTTTGTATGTGGAGGAGGAACAAGAAGTATCTTGAAAGACTGTACCCAATAGGATCTGAAATGCAGGGTATAATTTTGTAGCTGCCTTGCCATTACAGAGATGAATGAAATAAAATCATTGAATTTCAAGTCAATCTCGTTACTCGTGACAGATTGGCTGCCTGACAACGTTTTGGAACTGCCGGGGGAAGCAAAGTTACACTTATGTAACTTTAAAACTGTCAGAAAGTGGAGAATAAAATTAAGTTTCCTCCTTTTTACAACTACAGGTGGAAATAAATTGCACTGAGTGATGAAGGGGAAGGTAGGTGACAGCTCTGATATTACAAAGGAATATCTTTATGAGAACTGAAAGTTTGTGTATGCAGAATGATTTTTTGCCCTTTTGGTATGATTATAGAAAGCTGATGTATTGCAGATCAGAGCCAAAAGAGAAAAGTAGAACCAGCAACAATATAATAACCACTCAACAGAAGTACAGATGCAAGAAAAGATGCATTTATTTCAATTTGAAGACATTTGTGTTTGAAGGAGATGAGCACCTGAACTAATGTTTACATAGAATTACTTCCAATTTATACATCTCAAGTGTTCCTCTTTTTCATTGAAGTTTATGAGTGATGACCGTAACATGAGCGCTTACCTATAAATATGACACAATGTGCTTTTAAATATACCCTCCTAACACCAAAAATTATATCCTCACCCATTTCCCCTTCTGTTCAATTATCAAGAAGAAATATCCTTTCAAGGACCAAGACTTACCCATGGACCCTGGATCCCAAGCCCTCTGACCCTACAGAAACACTATCAATAAGCCCTCCACCATCGTTGGTCTTTAAGCACTTTATCACTGTTCACATACATTCAAGTGTCTGTCACCTGGAAGACTACAGAAAATCTGGACGTCATTCCATCTTTCAGCTATTGTTTCAGCTTTTCTTTCTAGGACCCTGGATGGTCAACAATCCGTAAAGTTATACATTTGGCCTCAGTTTCTTTACTTCTCATGCCCTCTCCAATCAACTTCAGTAAGGTATCTTCCCCCTTTAGAAACCATCCTCTTGATAAAAATTATTCACATCATTTGACTGAATGGACCTTTTTTCTTTTTCTTTTTCTTTTTTTAAAAATCATTGTTAACTTCTCAGCTGCATTCAATACATATGACCACATGATCCATTCTTCTTTCTTTTGGCTTCCCTAGCAACATAGCCTGTCTCCAGTTTTGATATCATCTCTCTTGTTGTTGTTGTTAAGTGCTGTTGACTCCTGTCTGACCCATAGTGACACTCATAGGGTTTTCAATGGTTGATTGTTTCAGGATTGCATCAGGAGTAGATTGCCATATCGTTTTCCCATTTTTGCAGTGCTGGGAATCAAACCCAAGACAACAGAGACTACAAAGTGGAGCTCTACCAACTGAGCTAAATCCCAGCCCATCATCTCTCTCTGTTGTTGTTGTTGTTAGGTGACATCGAGTCGAGTCCGACTCATAGCGACCCTATGTACAGCAGATCGAAACACTTACCGATTCTGTGCCAGGCAAACCATCTTATTTATGTTTAAGCCCATTGTTGCAGACACTGTGTCAATCCATCTGGTGGAGGGTTTTCCTCTTTTGCATTGACCTGCCACTCTCCCAAACATGATGTCCTCCTCCAGGGATTGATCTCTCCTGAATACATGTCCGAAATATGTAAGACCCAGTCTGGCCATTCTTGCTTCCAAGGAGCACTCTGGTTGCACTTCTTCTAGGACAGATTTGTTGGTTCTTTTGGCAGTCCATGGTATATTCAATAGACGTCTCCAGCACCACAATTCAAAAGCATCATGATATTCTTTTTCTGTCTCTCTTGTTCAATGTCCAGCTTTCACAACCATATAATGCCACTGAAAATACCATGGCATGAGTCAGATGCACCTTCGTCTTCAATGTGACATCTTTGCTTTCCAATACTCTAAAGAGATCTTTTGCCACAGCTTTTCCTAGAGCAATGCATTTTTTGATTTCTTGACTGCTGCTTCCGTGGGTGTTGATTATAAAGCCAAGCAGAGCAAAATCTTGGACAACCTCTATCTTTTCTCCATTTATTGTGAAGTTGCGTGCTGACCCAGTTGTATGGATTTTTGTTTTGTTGATGTTTAGTCATAATCCATATTGAAGGCTATGATCTTTGTTCTTCATCAGTAAATGTTTTAAATCCTCTTCACTTTCAGCAAGCAAAGTGGTGTCATCTGCATAACGCAGGTTGTTCATGATTCTTCCTCCAATCTTGATGCCACGTTCTTCCTCATAAAGTCCAGCTTCTCGGATTATTTGCTCAGCGTATAAATTGAAGAGATAGGGTGAAAGTATACAGCCCTGACGCACACCTTCCTCAACTTTAAACCACTCAGTGTTTCCTTGTTCTATTATAACAACTGCCTCCTGGTTCATGTACAGATTTCTCATGAGCACAATTAGGTGTTCTGGTATTCCCATTTTCCAAAGTGTTATCCATAATTTGTTATGATCCACACAATCAAATGCCTTTGCATAGTCAGTAAAACATAGATAGACATCTTTCTGATATTCTCTGCTTTCAGCTAATATCCACCTGACATCAGCAATGATGTCCCTGGTTCCCAGCCCTCTTCTAAATCCCACTTGATTTTCTGGTAATTCCCTGTCTATATACTGCTGGAGTCGCTTCTGAATGATCTTTAGTAGAATTTTGCTGGTGTGCGATATTAATGATATTGTCTGATAGTTTGCACATTCGGTTGGATCCCCTTTTTTGGGAATAGGCACAAATATGGACCTCTTCCAGTCAGTTGGCCAAGTAGCTGTTTTCCAAATCTGTTGGCATAAACATGTTAACACCTCCAGTGCTGCATCTGTTTGTTGAAACATCTCTACTGGTATCCCATCAATTCCTGGAGCCTTGTGTATCGCCATTTCTTTCAAGGCAGCTTCCACTTTGTCCATCAACACCATTGGTTCCTCTTCATATGCAACCTCTTGGAATGGTTGGTCATCAATGAATTCTTTCTTGTGTAAAGACTCTGTGTATTCTTCCCATCTTCTTTTGATGTTTCCTGCATTATTTAATATTTTCCCTGTAGAATCTTTCACTACTGCCACTCGAGGCTTGAATTTTTTCTTCACTTCCTTAAGCTTGAGAAACATGGAGCGTGTTCTTCCCTTTTGGTTTTCTGCCTCCAACTCCTTGCACATGTCATTATAATATTTGTTTTTGTCTTCTCGAGCTGCCTTCTGAAATCTTCTGTTTAGTTCCTTAACTTCATCATGTCTTCCTTTTACTTTAGCTGCTTGACCTTCAAGGGCAAGTTCTACTATCTCTTTTGACATGTATTTTGTCTTTTTTCTTGTCTTTTTAAGAACTCTTTGCTTCCTTCTTGAATGATATCTTTTATGTCATGCCACAGCTCTTCTGGTCTCCTATCATTTGTGTCTAATGGGTGAAACCTATTTTTGAGGTGGTCTCTGAACTCAGGTGGGATATACTCAAGGTCATACCGTGGCTCTTGTATACTTGTTCTGATTTTCTTCAGCTTCAGTTTGAACTTGCATATGAGAAGTTGATGGTCTGATCCACAGTCAGCACCTGGTCTTGTCTTGACATTTTGTATAGAGCTTTTCCATCATCTCTTTCCACATATGTAGTCAATTTGATTCCTGTATGTTCCATCTGGTGAAGTCCATATGTATAGTCTCCATTTATGATGTTGAAAAAATATATTTGCAATGAAAAGGTCATTGGTCTGACAAAATTCTATCATGCGATCTCCAGCTTCGTTTCTGTCACCAAGACCATATTTTCCAACTACTGAGCCTTCTTCTTTGTTTCCAGCCTTTGCATTCCAGTTACCAGTGATTATCAGTATGTCCTGATTACATGTTTGATCTATTTCAGATTGCAGAAACTGATAAATATCTTCCCTTTCTTCATTTGTGGCCTTAGTGGTGGGTGCATAAATTTAAATAATAGTCATATTAACTGGCCTTCCTTGTAGGTATATGGATACTATTCTATCACTGACAACATTGTATTTCATGACAGATCTTGAAATGTCTTTTTTCATGATGAATGCAACCCCATTTCTCCCTAGTTTATCATTCCCAGCATGGTAGACCATATGATTGTCTGACTCAAAATGGCCTATGCCAGTCCATTTTAGCTCACTTATGCCTAGAATGTCAATGTTTATGCGCTCCATTTCTCTTTTAACAATTTCTAACTTGCCTAGATTCATACTACGTACATTCCATGTTCTAATTATCAGTGGATGTTTACAGTTGTTTCTCCTCATTTTGAGTCATGCCACATCAGCAAGTTGAGCACCCTGGGGCTTCGCTCCATTTCCGTCATCATGGCAGACTCTACTTGGAGGAGGCAACTCTTCCCCAGTAGTCTTTTGAGTACCTTCCAACCTGGGGGCCTCATTTTCCGGCACCGTATCTGACAGTGTCTCTTTGCTATCCATAGGGTTTTCAATGGCTAGTTGTTTCGGGAGTGGCTCACCAGGTCCTACTCCCTAGTCTGTCTTAGTCTGGAAGCTCAGCTGAAAACTTGTCCACCATGGGTAACCTTGCTCATGACCGAGGTTACAGTGGCAGAGCTCTCAGCCTCATCACAACATGTAAACCCTCTCAGTGTGGCAAACTGACAGACATGTGGGGGCATCTCTCTCTAGCCATTCCTTTATCTCTTTTGCTGGCTCCTCCTCTTCCATATGATACTAAATAGTCTAGGTATTTTTTTCTGCTCTTGTTAGATTCTCTCCATAGGCAATGTTATTTATAGAGTTTTCTCATTTATATAAGTATTGTTTGAAATTCCTAATATATGAAATGATTCTCCAATTTATATTTCTAGCCCAGCCTCTTCTTCAAGGCTTCACAACTTCATAATCAGATAGCTACTCAGCGTTTCCCTTTGGTCATCCCACAAGTATCTTGAGATATCCTAAACTCAACTTTTAATCCTTCTTCCATCTTGTATTGACTACTCTTTCAATATATATCCCATTTGGCACTGTATTTATCTAATATGTACCCTACTGTCTGTGCCAGTATCTTCAGATCTAGCCTTGTCTTCAGAGGCCTCACATCTACCCTGTGAACTCTAGAATATATTTTACTCCTCTTGAAATGTACTAAAAATTAAGTTTATGTCATTAGCACCCTTTACCTGGGAAGCTACAATGGCTTCCTCATGGATTTCCCACTTTCATCTCCAGTGCTTTCTATTCATGGGGGATGTATGCTTTTTAGTGAAGCTCTAATCATGCCACTCCCCTGACTAAACACATTCCATAGTTAAATTGCACCTAGGATAAAATCTTCAGCACTAAGAAGTCCTACATACCCTGATGATTACTATTTCTTTGTCCTCACCTAAAACCATTCTCATCTTTTGGTAGCATGATCTTTTGTTTGTCTATCTAGGACTTTCACATCTGTGTTTTAAATTCTGAAGTGCTTTTCACCTCACTTACTCCCACTTCTTCTTTATGCAGCAAGTCAAAATTTATATCCTTGGGGAAGACTTCTCTGAGCCTGCCCACAGGAATCCTATCATATTTTCCCATCACACTCTTCATATATTTCCTTCACAGTGCTCCACGCTGTTTGTCACCATGTATAATGGTAAATGTTTATTTGTCTCTCTCTTCACTTGCCTCTTGGTTCCATTTCAGCAGAAGTTGTCCTGTGTCCACCACCAATCTTCATTGCCATGACAGAACACCAACGGAGGAATTCCATTAGAATTGTTGAACCAACAAATAAGACAAGGATGATTTTCCCAGGGATTATTCTTGGAAAATATATTTAACACTATAAATGGAATGTCTGGGTCCTAACTGCTTTTAAGGACTTACGAAAATGTCCAAGTCCTGAGAAAAAGTATTGATTCAAAAGTAAGTAATAAAACAAATTGTAAAATTAAAATTGATGTGCTCAATTATATTTCTATAAAATACAATTGCTGACTAGAGTTTCATTCTTCTCTTACATAGTTAAATATGAATTATATTTAGCATAGGAAATGAGTACAGCATGTATAAGACATGCTGTAGAGTTTTGAAAATTAAGAGTGCCTTGGGCTTACATCATTCTTTAAATGCCCCTAGAATTTCCATACCACTGGATAAAGAGAGTAAAAGAAAAAATTCACATTTTGCTTACACCATATTATGTTAGTTTTTGCATAACTCCAACAAAATACCTGACAGAAACAACTTAAGGGAGGAAAGATTTATTTTAGAGAGACTGGAACTTAAAAACACTGGTAAAACCTTTAAAAGCCTGCTGACAGAGACCTAGTTCTACCAGCAAGTCTAACCCACCAAAGTTTCACAGCTTCCCAGAACAGCAGAACCTACAAGGAACCACATGTTCAAACATGAGCCTTGCGGTCATTTTCAAACCATTTTGTTGTTATTAGGTGCCATCGAGTTGGGTCCAACTCATAGCAACCCTATGTAAAACAGAATGAAACACTACCCAACACTGTGTCATGCCCAGCACTATTCCCAGTCATTCCCAGTGTTCTTCTGCTAATCATAGGGTTTTCTACCTTTTTTTTTTTTTTTTTTTTTTTTGCGGTATAGAGGGTTGAACCCATGGCCTTGTTCTTGCATGCTTTACAAGTCCTGTACCACTGAGCTGCACCCCCAGCCCTTTTTTTTTTTTTTTTACTTTGTTTTGTTTTGTTTTGTTTGAGACAGGGTCTTGCTAAATTATACATACTGCCTCTGGCCTCAAATTTGTGATCCTCCTGCCTCTGTCTCCTGATTTGCTGGGATTACAGGCTTGTGCCACTTCACCCAGCCAATTACAGGGTTTTCAATGACTGATTGTTTCAGGAGTAGGCTGCAAGGTCCTTCTCCCAAGCCTAAATAGCACCCAGTGTTTCCAGGTGGTCTCCCATCCAAGGACTAACCAGGCCTGACTTTGCTTTGCTTCCAAGATCAAACAACATCCAATGCCAGGGTGGTTTCAAACCATAACACATATCAAATAGGCATATAGCTTTAAAGTATTTCAGATTTGATGCTTCCTTTTTCTTCTGAATTTTTGAGAGAATATTGACAAAGTCTGATTCAAAAATAATATCAAATTAAAAGTCATTGAGCAGGTCTTGGTGACACACACCTGTAATCCCAGCACTGGGGAGGCTGAGGCAGACCAGCCTGGGCTACACAGCAAGACTCTCTCAAAAAAAATAAATGAATAAATAAATAAATAGCTAGCCAGGCACAGTAGCACAGGCCTGTATTCCCAGCAATTCAGGAAGCAGATGTAGAAGGATCATGAGTTTGAGCCCAGAGGCAGTCTGCCTAATTTAATGAGACCATGACTCAAAATAAAAAATAAAAAAATGGGCTGAGGGTGCAGCCCAGTAGTAGAGCACTCGCAAAGTATGTGTGAGGCCCTTGGTTCAACCCTCAAGTACCACCAAAATATATGTGTGTGTGTGTGTGTGTGTGTGTGTATTCTAATAAAATTAAATTAAATTAAAAATCACATCATGTTCATACAACCAGAGAAAGAGTATATGATGAATTTATGCTACATTTAATAAGGTATAAAAATATATCTTAATTCAATTAGAAAGATGATTTGAACTATAAATTCTAATTTTTTTAACCCTTTTCAACTTTGCTATATGATCTCTTCAGTTTACTTGGTGTGGCTTGAATTTTGAATATTGGATAGTTATACCTAAAATTGCAATTATTTCCCCATTGGAATTATTAGCTAAATGTTTCCAACTGTATGAACCTTGAAAGCAACAGAAATAATTCTCTTCAGAGGCTGTATGGCTTAGTAAAAACCATACAATAATTTAAACCAAATACACTAATTCATTTAAGCGTCTCAACAGGCTTAAGAAATAGATACTACTATTGTGGCCATTTTACAGGTGAGGAAACAGAGTCAGTATTTTAAGCCAAGAAGTGTGATCCCAAAAGCCATGCTCTTGAACCAGTCTGCTACACAGCCCCTTGAGGTATAATTGGTGAGCATTAGAGATACTATTGTGAACTCCCTAACATAGTATTTTACAGTGGCACTACACAAAAAATGTGACTTTCTTCCTGAGTATTTTTCCTGAGAGTGTGAAATACAGTTTGTGGGAGCCCTTTTCCTCTCTACTTCATCATCGTTACCAGCATCCCCTCTATCTCTATGTTTACTGGCAGCTGTACCACGGGTAGCGTGCAAACCTGGTCTGTGGTGTGTGTAGATTATGCCAAGAGTTTACAATTTGCAAATCCCAGAGAGAACCATCCTGAGACCCCTCTGCCTTCAGTGTACTTGACAGAACAAATTATCACTGTAAGTAAGATTAACATAAATTGGCTAGACTGAGAAATTACATTTTAATCATATTTTTAAATGAATAGTATTCATTAAAATCAATTGTTAACATATTCTTACATACTTTAACTCCAGTCTTCTATGCAATGATTCAAAATTATATTAAATCACTAGTGCCACCTTTTGCAGAATTTCTTAAAAGATTTTTAAAAACATTAAAAATAGAATTATTTTCTCATTCAATACCCAACAAATATCTTTGCTACCTTGGAGTACAGTATGTGAAAATAAAAGGAAATACAGATTTCATATTCACTTTACAAAAACCTTCCATAAACCTTTGAAAACATTAATGCCAGGCGTGGTGGCACACGCCTGTAATCCCAGTGCCTCTGGAGGCCAAGGCAGGAGGATCGCAAGTTCTAGACCAGAGGCAGTCTGTGTAATTTAGCATGACCCTGTATCAAAAAGTAAAAAATGGGCTGAGGGTGCAGCTCGGTGGTTCAGTACTTGCAGAACATGCAAGCGTGAGGCCCTGGGTTCAACCCCCAGTACCACAAAAAAAAAAAAAAAAATCTTTGGAAACATTTGTCACTCCAAAACATATATTTCCAGTGTAACATAAGCTTTGGCTTTCTTATCTTCAAAATTATTTATATAAGAAAATAATACACCTAAATATTTATAATTCACATTATTTTCTGTGTTGTTGTTAGGTGCCGTTGAGTCAGTATACGACTCATAGCGACCCTCACAGGGTTTTCAATGGCTGTTTCAGGACTGCCTTGGGAGTGGATTGCCAGGTCCTACTCCCATTTTTGCGGTGTTGGGAATTGAACTCAGGACCTCAAAGACTGCAGCACAGCGCTCTACCAACTGAGCTAAATCCCAGCCCTTATTTTCTGTAGGCCTAGCAAAAAGTTGCCAACTGTTAATTCTTAAAACATCAAGCCCACCTATAATCTGTCTATAATAATTAAACAGGTACACTGAATGAGTGGATCGAAAGACATCATTCATAGTTTTCTGAACTCCAGAATAATTTTTTAAAGATGACTTTTGTAGGATTAATAACCATATAAACTCAAGTGATAGTTCACAATTTATTTACTGCCATCATTATCCTTAATTCTGTTATTTTACTGCATCCCATTGAGTTATATAAAATTTCTCTTTCCTATCTCTACCACCCACAATGCAGAGTTGAGCTGGTCAGCCAGCCAGTCAAAAATGCACAAGGCTTCCCTGTGTTCACACCATAATGTCATGTTTGTCACCTGCACCGTGCTTATGCATTGCTTTTTAGTCATCATTCTAGAAAACCTGTACTTTCCAGAACTCCCTGGAACTCTAACCATGAGTGACCCATATTCTGAGTCCTGCCAAAGGCTGCCAACCCATGTTCCAATGGAGGACACATTAACTACCCAATTCTCTGAGTTCTTTAAGCTCTATTCTCATAATGCGTTAGAGTATCAAAAAACCAATGTCCCTGGACTATACTAACCTACTTCCTAAATTGTAATTTACTATAATGAGAATTTGCCATTTCAATAAATTGGCTAGATCTTTTGCAAAACTAGAGCTGAGTCTATTGTCTACTGTGTTTCTCACTCTCAGAAACAATTCAAAAACTCTTTCTTGACCTTGGCATTGAGAAGTTTGCTTGTGTTTGTTTGGTCAGTTGGTTTAATTTCGTTTTTGTTTTTAAGCAAATGGATACATTTTCATATGTTAGCCAAGAACTGCTTCACTTGTCCTATTTGCTTTTTAGTGTAGCAGCTAGAAATCGAAGAACTAAATTTATTGTTCAATTCCCATGACTAGCTTTCTGAGAGTCCCAGTATAATTATTTTCCCCTTCTCTCTAAATCAATTTTTCCATCTTCTTCCCTACCAAGCTAGGAGAATATAGTACAGGCTCATCAGTGACACTGATTCACTGTCATTGTACAGCATTGACCCAGAGATAATGAAAAAGTCCAAAGAAAGGCCTTTGAGTTGAGCATAGATGTCACCTTGAGAGAATAGCAGATTCTCATCAGTAGTTTGCTACAAAAATGAAGATTCTCACCTAGATTCTTACCTTAGCACATACATATCCCCATTCCATTCTTATAACCTCTCTTTCATCTTGCTTCAGTTAAGAACTGTTGATCTAAACCAAGGATTGACAATCTGTAGAGCCAGATAGTAAATATTTCAGGCTTTGCAGTTCATAAAGACTCAGTCACAGTCACTCAACTCTGCCACTATAGCATGGAAACAACCATAGACAATACATGAACAAATGAATGTGGCCACATTCCAAAAAAAATTTATTTATAAAAACATGCTATAGGCTGAATTGAGACATGTATATAGTTGACTGACCCCTGATCTAAGTGGACACTAATATTTGTTTTTAACCTTTATTTTAATATTTTCACTATGTTCAATATAATAAGCTGCTTTAAAATATTTTATTCAAGAAGAAGAAGAAATTTCAAATAAAGAATGAAAGCCAGTCACAGGGACACATACCTGTAATTCCAGCAACTCATGAGGCAGAGGCAGAAGCAGTGCAAGTTTGAGGTCAGAGATAGCCTGTGCAATTTAGCAAGATTCTGTCTCAAAATTAAAAATAAAATTTAAAAAGGGAGTTGAAGGTGCAGGTCAGTGGTAGAGCACCCTGGCTTTAATCCCCCAATAATTTTTTTTAAAAAAAGAGTGAAACAAAATTCAAGAAAGCCAAGATATAATTCATTGAAGTCCCAGTACTGAAATTGGGAATGGGTGTCTGCTGTCCCAAAATTACAAATAAGTATAACCCAAGTCATGAAAGAGAGTTACAAACAATGTCCTTTGGGAGTTGACAAGATAGGTGTCTTTCAAATACCAGGAGCAAGAAAACATCGTGGTGGAAATGATACTGGTCCAAGTAGGATTTCACTGGTGGGAATAAAAGGAGTGAGCATTCCAAACAGAGGGGTGGTATGGTCCAAACAGAGGTGAAAGAGCCTGAGTGTTCAGAGAAATTCCTTAATTTGGCTACAATGTAGGGTAAGAATAGCAGAATTCAGAGATCATAATGAGAATTAACAAAGATGCAACATTAAGACATTTGGAATTTTTTAGCAGATGATATAGAACCATTGAAAGTTTTGGAGAAGGGAAAGAATTATATCTTAATCTTTACTAAGAATTAAGAAAATTAATCTGGCAAAAGCTTATAGGAAAAAACCAAAAAGTGACCCGAAAACCTTTAGAAAAAGCAAGGCATGTTGGCCCATGCTTGTAATCCCAGCACCTGGGAGGCTGAAGCAGGAGGATCATGAATTTGAAATTAGCCTGGGGCTAGATAGTGAGCTCAAGGTCAACCTGTGATACATAGGGAGACCCCATCTCAATAAATAAATAATAAATAAATAATTTTGAGTGATGTCCAACATAGAAGTTTGTATATGTCCTTTGGGAAATACACTAATCACCTGCTGTAGGGCTTTTTCCAAACTGTACCCCTTGATCCCAAAGATTTTGATATGGCTCCTATTGAGGAATGCCTCTACATCCTATTTATGACTTGTAATTGAAAATCATTGTCTTTGCAAGCTATTGTTAGAGTAGCCTATGTGCCTCAAGGGTGTTTAGATAGGAAATAAAGGTTGAGAAAACCTAAAGGCCATTGTCTCATGGGAGGTGATCCTCAGGGCCATTGCTTTGTGTGAAGCATGTTCAGAAAGATGCACACACTTCTGGATCACTCATATTTTAGTGGTACAAGAAAAGAGTCAAGGAGGTGTTAGAGAAAGGAGAGAAAATGAACTTCCCCAGAAGCCAAAACTCAGGTTAAAGTTAGGATAAGTTGGTCAAAATACCAAAGACTAAGAAATAGCTTGTGGAGTGAGCAAAGATGTCACTCTTCACCTCTGGAAGGAGAGCAGATGGGTTATAGCAGAACACAGACTGCAAGGGCTAGAGGCGTGAGCTGGGTGAGGAATTGCAAGCAGCAACTGTAAATCCTCTTGAGAAATTTGGGAGTGGTTTGTTCCTGGCATACTATAAATAACAGGAATGCAGGAAGCAGGAAGGCAGAAGATGAAAGGGACATTTTAGTAATGGGAGAGGAGTTTGCAATGGACAGCATTTTGGATTAACTAGCCTCAAGGTTAAATGTTTCATTCTCTTGTGCATAGGGTCACTATGAGTAGGACCCAATTCAATGGCACCTGACAACAAATGTTACAATCAGCTCATGGTGTGATGTGGAGGCTTTGAGATATTGGAGGGTGCTGGCTTTTGGTAGTAGCACAGCTGGTTAGCAATCACCATCACTATCACCAAAGGTTGTTTGAAAGCCCCTGAGTGCAAGTCACATGAGAGGACACTAAACAAAATAACTTAAGCATATGAGGCTTACATGGTGTTGAAGGCAAGGCTCTCAGAGAGAAAACACCCACTTTGACATGCATATAAAAAGAGGCAGTTGAGAAAACACTTGGCTAATTGAAATAATGACTACACATTATAGGGCAATGGATGCGGACCATTCATTCTGAGAGGCATCATGTGAAGACAAAGTTGTAATTGGTACATGATTAAGCAGTCATTGGGGATGGCTCCTGTTCCTTCAGGGAGCCCAGGAAATGTCAGCACCACCAGCCACCCACCAATTAACCACGAGGACTCACAGACCGGCTCACCTCAGGAACTTTGTCAGATGTTTGGGTGTCCCAGCCATGCCTCCTGAATTTGCTCCAGCCAACTCAGCTTCCTATTAATTTCCTTTTCCATAAGCTCAAGTTTTCAACAACAGCAACAAAAAAGCAATAAAAGCATTTTACAAGATGTCCTCAACCATCACCCATAGAGATCTTTGTGGCTTTCTGTGATCAGGCTTCAGCACAACAGGGCCATCAGTTAGGATGAGGTAACATGTATACAAGGGAGAACACTCCAACAATGTATTTCTCTTCAAATGCCACTTACTCAAAGCCCCTGGCCCTTGAAGTACCTGAGAAAGACAATGCTTCAGGCCAGGATTTCTGACGTGTCCTGGATTGGAGACCACTCATCAGTCTTTCTGGGTGAGACCAAGAAACAGCCATCATTTCTTCTGGGACATGAGAAATTGTCCTGTGATGAGTGCAAAAGCCAAAAGTGCTTTTCTGAACTTTGCCAACATCTCCAAAGCTGAGCTGGGCAGAAGTTAACAGCCCAAGCAATTCTGGCTGCAGGCCTGACTTTGGAGTTCACTTTCCATGGCTGAAAAGGCTTCTAATTATTCTTTGGACTGAGAGTCCTAGACAGGGAGTTTGCTGGATCTTCTCACCCACCTGGCCAGGCTTGAGGGAAGTCATCTAACCCCCGATAGCCAAGTTGGTCTCAGTTGTATGATGAGGCAGACCAGGACCAGACTGGGCATTGTGCTGGGATGTTATTACAAATAGTCATGTGATATATAGCCCTTCTGCCCTTGGAGACCTTCAAACTTCCTCTGCTCCAAAACACATCTTCTGGCACTGCTGTCCCCACTCTCATCCAAACCGCCCATTTCTAGGTCAGGCCACTAAACCCCTCCAACTGGTAATCCTAGCAACATAGCTAGTCTCTGAGCATCCCCACCCATTTCAGTGAGATGCTGTCTTTCCTCTGAATAGAAATAATACTGACCTAAACAGCTAATGACCTTGTCCTTACTGGAGTCTGGCCATCTATCCTCAGTGGTCCTACTGGGAAGGTCAACAGTCTTCTGCAGCATTTATATTCTTTATATTCTTTGACAGGATTGGATAAAGCAGTAATATGGTGACCACACAGCAACCACTTGGAGACCACCCAGCAAGTAGCTTGGGAGCAAAGCTCACCCACAGATAGCCTCTGACAGGCTCAGGGTGCCCTTTCCCATCACACACCGAGTCCTGGGAGAAGCTGGGAGACATTTTCAATTGTAGAATCATTAGCAAATGATTCACATACAGCTTTATCTCTTGGCTTCTCCTGACCCTCCCTAAACTGATCTTGGTATCAAAATAAAGCAGAAGCTGAAACCCAATCTACCACCCCAGTATCTCTCAAAGCCATCATTTTATGGAAAAATTTTAAGCTTCTGCAGAGCAAAAAATAGCATAATTTAAGAAAAAAGAAAACAACAGATTGTCATCCATATTTGCTGAAAATATTTTCCCCAAAGAGTTAATATTTATATTACTTAAAAACTCATATAAAATGATAAGAAAAAATGTCTAACTCCTTCCACTTATCAGCAATTCAGCTTTGAGTATGAAATTTAATTTCTTCTTGACTCAGTCTTCTCATCTATAGAGAGCAAGAAGGAATACGATCCTTTTGGATAAGATGGTAGGTACATTCAAAGTGCCAGCACAGGGTCTGAGCAGAGTAGTTTCCCTTCTTTACCCCTCCAGTCCTGTCCTCTAACGTCAAAAAGAGGACACTAGAACATAACTTTATATTGAAGGGACTACAGCTAGGAAAAAAAATAAGGAAATATTCAACTTTACTAACTATGCAAGTAATGCAGATTAAAAGTCAACTTTCATCTCCTCAGAGGACCAGTGAGAAACACAAATACTAACAGCTCCCCATTGTCGATGAAGCTGTCAGGAGGACATGCATTTGTCCATTCTCTACCCATGGCAGTATGACCTTGGACAACTCTTTTGGAAAACCATTTGGCAATACCTTTAAAGATGTAAAATGTTCATATCTTTTGACCAAGTATTTCTACGCTAGAAAATTTCTCTAAGGAAATAGCCTGAAAAATGAGCAAAGCTACAAGCACAGAGATTTTCATTGCTCTAAGATTCCTTATAGTGAAAAGATCTAGAAACAACTGGGTGCATGCTATCAGACAAATGAGTAATTTAGTTACATAAGGTAAGAAGCAGAGAAAGCATACTCCTATTGCATTGTGGTTGGTCCTTGTGTGTGTATACAAACAAAAAGGAAATAAGAACATAAGCAAATTTTAAAGGACTGTTGGAATCGGAGGTAACAATGTATTGCAATAATTTTTGCTTTGTTTCAATCTCATATATTGTCCTCTCAATATTGTTGGTATAAAAAGTAATTCTTGCCAGGCATCATGCCACATGCCTGTAATTCCAGTGATTTAGGAGGCTGAGGCAGGAGGATCACAAGTTCAAGGCCAAAGGCAGCCTGTGTAATTAGTGAGACCCTGTCTCAAAATAAAAATAAAAAAGGAACTGGGGGTGCAGCTCAGTGGAAGAGCACTTGTGTAGCATGCCCAAGTCCCTGGTTCAATGCTCAGGGCTATAAAAAATAACCTTAAGAGAAGCCATTCATCTTTTAAAAAGTGATATAGCCCCTATTTCCAAAACTTTCACCTTACCTAGGATGTCTTCAGTGCTTGGATAGATTGGGCACTTGCTACCAAATGGTCTGCTCATGTGTTTCTATCCCTACAATGCAGGCAACAATAATATCTGTCACCTATCAGGGGCTTCCTCATTTTTCCCAGACACTGTGTCCTTACATACATTTTTTCAGGCACCTAAATACATCCCAAATACTTTAAATATGTTTTTGTCTTATGTAATCCTCAAGAACACCCATGAGGAAGATATAACAATGATACTCATTGTTTGGGTGACAACGGTGAAGCTTAACCCCCTTGCCTGAGGTTGGGGTGTCCCTTGCATTTCTAGGATCTGAAGTTGTTCTTGTTAGGTGCCGTGGAGTTGGAATCCAACTCACAGCAACCCAACACACAACAGGAGAAACACTATTGTTAGTGCTTCTCTGCTATTCATAGGGTTTTAAATACCTGATTGTTTGCTGAGAGTGGGTTGCTGGGTCCTTCTCCCAAGCCTACAGCACCTGGTGCTGCCAGGCAGTCTCCCATCCAAGTACTAACCAGGCCCAACCCTGCTTAGCTTCTGAGATCTGACAAGATCGGACACCACAGCGGTATGGCTGCAGGCTGGATCTAAAGTAGAACCCGTATTTATCCAGCTTCAGTTTGAATGTAGATTTCAAATTTTTAAAAAATGTTAGTTTTAATTAGAAGTGACTAGAGTGCTGCTCTGCACACTTTGAGGCCCTGGGTTTGGTCCCCAGCACTGCAAAAATGAGAAAAGGACTTGGCAGCCCACTCCAGAAACAATCTGGAGTCGGGCCCAACTCAAGAGCACCTAAAGAAAGGATTAATCTTCTCATTTCTAAAGATACAAACTAGACACCCACTTCTATAAAGTCTACTTCTGAGAGTTAAAGGCATAATTTTCTGAGATCCTTTTTCTTCCTTCTCTTCTTCTTGATAGTTTTCTACTCTCTTTTTCCCCCTCTCCTTCCTCCTGCTGCTCCTCCTCCCTCTCCTCCTCCAGCTTCCCCTCCTCCTCCTTCTCCCTTTTCTTCATCTTCTCCTCCTCCTCCTTTTGCAAGTAGTACTATGGGGTTGAACCATAGCCTGATGCACACTAGGCAAATGCTTTACCACTGAGTCACACCCTCAGCCCTTTTCTTTATTTTGAGACAGGGTCTCACTAAGTTAAGCAGGCTACCTCTAGCCTCAAACTTGTTATCCTCCTGCTTCAGCCTCCCAGATTGCTGGGATTACAGGTGTGTGCCCCCTTGCTGAGCTTCAGGAATCATTATTCTCCCTTAAAACCCTTTACCTCCTCAATCCACAAAGTCCAACCAAAGGAAATGGCAGACAATTTTGAACACATTGTGGAATATAGACTAGGCATTTAATAAATATTCACCAACACAATTAATAACTCCAAAAATCTGCTCAAAGCCCAGGCAGGAGGTTAAAGCCAGTTTCAAAGCTTCCAGGGTCACTTCCCCCTTTCTCTGCTCACCTCTTTCCAACAATTCTATCCTACCATCTCAACTCTTAGTAAATCTTACAACTTTCTCTATCCTCTAACCATCAGAATTTACTACAAGAACAGGAAATATTAAATGTCCAAGTGTTCATGTGTTACTTAAGGTAATTGTCATTTAAGCTGGAAAGTCTCAAGTCAAAGGAGCAAATCCCTAATTGTGAATATTAGATTTTTAGGTATCAGCCACAGGTGGAAGAAACAAAGATGGAAAGGCATCTATTTTGTATGTTTGTTTTTTGTTTTTTCCATTTTATTTTTTTATTTTTTGTTTCTGTTTTTCCTTCATTACAAAATAGTGTTGTAATAAGAACCTTTGTGTGTACATTTTTGTGCACATGTAGAAGTATGTATGCAGAATCTTAAACTGGAATTGTTAGGTTACAGAGAATCCTTTCCAAAAAAATTTCTACAATCTTACATTTTACCAGCACAAGAATCCCAGTTTTCCCATAATCTTAAAAGCACAGAACTGTATCAGTGAGGTGAACAATTGATTTAACATTCATTCAACAAGTACTCTCCTGACCCCTAAAACCTACTAGGTAGAGGTAGGCAACAGAGTGTCAAAATAGCTAAGATACAACCTTTGTTCTCAAGAAATCTTCAGTCTTAAAAAAAAAAGAAAGACCAGGAAAGGTAGAAAAATCTGCAACTCAGCAGAACAAACACTAATATTATCTAGCACTGTTTGAGAAATTGTTATGTATAAAGCAATTCTAAATTCTCTATATAAATTAAATCTCTTAATCTCATTAAGTACAAAATCTTATTAGGTGTAGTATAGCCTGCAGCCATACCACTGTGGCATCCAATCCCATCAGATCTCAGAAGCTAAGCAGAGTTGGGCCTGGTTAGTCCTTGGATGGGAGACCACCTGGGAACACCAGGTGCTGTAGGCTTGGGAGACAGACCCAGTAACCCACTCCTAACAAAAAATCAGCCATTGAAAACCCTATGTATAGCAGAGAAGCACTAACAATATTGTTTTACCTGTTGTACACAGGGTCACTATGAGTCGGACACTGACTCACCGGCACCTAACAACAACAAGTATAACATTATCCACATTTTACATATAAGGAAATTGAGGCACAGAGAGGCTTAGTAACTTACCCAAAGTCACATAAGTTGTTGTTGTTGTTAGGTGCCGTCGAGTCGGTATCCGACTCATAGCGACCCTCATAGGGTTTTCAATGGCTGACTATTTCGGGATTGCCTTGGGAGTGGATTGCCAGGCCCTTCTCCCATTTTTGAGGTGTTGGGAATTGAATTTCGGACCTCAGAGACTGCAGCGCAGCGCTCTACCAACTGAGCTAAATCCCAGCCCAAAGTCACATAAGTAGTGGTTCCAAAGCCAGGGTAAGAACCCAGAGAAAGTGCTTCCAAAGACATACTTTGCTCTAGTCTGTTTTTCTGTAACTAATGGTAACAATAGTAACAGTTATTGGTAGCAACAATAGTAATGGAATACTGCAACAAATATTAAATTATGGAAAAAATGAATGCTTCGCAACAAAGGCAAATTTTGTGCTAGAATTTATAAAATGCATAGAATTTCATCAGGCAGGAAGATACAACGTGTGGCAGCAATGACTGATAGTTTCTCTGTATGCCTCTCAGGGTCAGAGTGGTTCCTGTTGGGCTTTTAGTTCTGTAGATGCCCTGGGTGGCCAACTCAAGAAGAAAACTGGCAAATTCTTAAATCTGAGTCCCCAGAACATGGGAAATTTTGTGCCTGAAAATGGTGGCTGTAGAGGGGGCTGTATGACCAATGCTTTCCAATACATGCAGAAGAGCTGGGGTATCGACTCTGAAGATGCTTACCCATATTTGGACAGGTGAGTCTGATCCACAAAGTTATGATATAACTCTATACTGGCTCCTCCTTCTCTGGCATGATATACTTTTTTTTTTTTTTTTTACTAAAAACAATCACAGAAATTTTTTTCTGTTACCTTGTCCTGCTTTTTTTCTTTTCTTTTCCTTTTCTCTTCTTTTCCCTCTTTTTTCCTTCCTTCCTTCCAGAAAGGCATCTACTAAGGAATCTTTAAGATGATAATTGAGAAACTTAAAAGACATACCCTAGTGCATTAACAAAAGGCAGAGAGAAGGCCTTCCTATTATTGCATGCATGCACTGAATCACTTTCTCCAAGCCATAAATAAATACTGTCCAACTGTACTGGGGTATCTTAAATATTAATTAAATTAATTAAATATTTTTAAAATCCTTGTGTGTATTTTCTTTCTTAAATTTAAAGAAATTAATATACTAAGAAACTTTTCTATTTACTATAAAATAAATAGGCAAAAACTGCCCAGATTGCATAATGTCCATGTAGGATAAGTACATCTATGCAAAACAAAGTGATGCAACAGCTGAAAACAGCATTAAGAAATAAAAAAGGACATTTGCCAAAGTCCTTAAGGTCGCCAGATTGATTAAACTTGACATCTGTCTAACTTAATAGGACTGATCTAAGGAATCCGGCTCTTCTCTTCTGACCCATTGTTGTTGCAGTTGAACCTCGTTAACAGCTTTATTAGTGTCAGACTAGATAAGACGGATTGGCCTTTCCACCTTCGTCCACAAGGTTTCCTGGCATGCAGATTCAGGTAATGAAAGGATCAAGCACTTTTAGAATTTGCTCTCTCTAGAGAAAAACTTTCTCAAAATCATTCTTGCACCTTAATTGGAAATGCTCATTTTGTTTGACCAGAGGGTAGCCAACTTCATGGAGCAGAATATATTTTCTCATTAAAGAGCATCACCTGGCCAGGATGGTATTCACAGTTCTCGCAGAGGATGGACCCAGTCATGGAGTCTCCAGTTGTGTTTCAATCACCTTGAGACAACAGTCTGGTTAACAAGATGGGCAGTAATACACTATCCTGTTACACCAGCAGAACAATCCATACCAATGGAGAGCCAGCGCTCCTCCCAGGGGGTCAGTGCACAGAGACACATCCTAATTACCCACAGCTGGATGAAACCATTCATGCTGGGGCTTTTTCCGAAGGCTTCTTGGCTGAGATAGCTAGAGAAGCACACAGTGTGACCTCGCAGATATCAGATTTGCAGTGGTGATGCCAAAAAATTACTGAGCCCCAAATTAAGCTTGATATTGGTCTACTAGCTCCAGGGTCCATACCAGTCCCCTCCTTCAGCCTCCTCAAACCCTTGACCTTGGGAGTGAATCTTGGGATAATGAATAGTCAGCTTAAACACTGAAATTGAAAACAATGGCCAGCAATTCTCTTCTCACCACATATGTTATTAGCAAATATTGTCAGTATTCTCTCTTTTTCCCTCCCTTTCTCTTTTTTTTCAACTCAGGAATGTTGAATTACATGTAGATGACATGGAAGTCAGATTAACAGACAGCCATGTGTTGATCTTGAAAGATAGAAAGAGAACCTACGGATTCAAATAAAATCCCAGTCCCATTCAGATGTTTCTGTCCAATGAACTCGAAGGAAGCTAACTCTCAATGCATGTTTTTCTCAAATCTGAATTTCCTTGCCTGTGCACAAAAACTGACTGTGAGCCTGTGCAGGCCCACTAGGCCCACGGCACTGTTTTCTTCTCTGGGTTCGATTCTCCCCTCACCTCCCTTGGCATGGATTCTATGTTCTGCCATGCCTGGTGAACACCCACAATCAAAGTTCACAGAGACAGTCACAGAGTGCCAAGAACACAAGCATTCACACTCAAGCACTATTGCTCTTCTTTGCCTGGCTACTGCACACTGATCCTTCAAAATACCTTTCCCTTAGGAAGCCCTCCCTCCTCCCCCAACCTCTTCTGAGTTGCACTTGCTCCATTCATTCCCATCATGCCCTATGCACAGCCATACAATAGCATCTGTCACATTTTTTGTAGTAATAAGGCTAAATCATTTGTCTCCCCATCAGATAATGTCTGAAAAATATTTTTGTTACAAGCACTAAGTCCCATACCCTGGCTCATCCTAAGGACTCAGTAATTATTAAATGAATAAATGGATGAGTGAACAAAGGAATAAAATAAATGAATCCTAACCTTGTTGTCTAAAACATCCCTTTCCTTCTTGCTTAATTCAATTATTGAGATCATTCTTAGCTCACAGACAAGCAGATAGTGAGTGTATCCAAAAAAACCATTAAAACAATGTAAGCATGAATACAGTTTTTAAATTGGATTGTGATGGTTGCACAACTGTGAATTTACTAAAAATTATTGAATTATGCTGGTGAATCTTACAGCATGTAAATTATACCTCATTACATCTGTTTAAAAACATAAATAGAAAATGAAATGCAGTAAATGTACTTAATGAGAGTGTAAAAGTTCATGTAATGAAATTGGCCTCTTTCCAAACTGGTAGAAAAGGACGAACCTAATTTCAGTGTTTGATTCACGGTTTGAAAAAAAACAATGAATTTATTTTGTTCATCCTACTTTTATTGAATTAATGAGTTGAGTTCAAATTAACTAATTTAACTCTAAAAATTGTGTTCACCATAAATTACAAACAATAAATTTTCACAATGAAACTTTATTCAATTTTTGTAGTTTGCTATTTCTCAGCAAATTAAAGTGTTATCTGTTTTTAATCAGCTTTACTGTATCTTAATTTTCCTTAAATTTTTCTTTGGAGTTTGCCAGGTCTTGACTGCAGGGTTGTAAATGAAAGGATTTCTTCACACAGCCCCCAAGACTTAAATTACATAAAAGTATAACTGGGTTTCCTTTCAAGTTCTTAACTACTTTAAATTGACAAGCAGTCCATTTTAAACAGATCTTCTCCTATAAATAATATATGCTTTCATCTGTCAGTCAAAATCATCATTTTATGATATCTCTACCTTTTCTGATAGAATTTATTAAGAAGGGAAATCCCATCCCAACAATGACTTCAGACCTCTCTTCTTTGTAGAGATAGCCTGAGGTATAAATTCAACATGCAAATAATTCTTTTCATTATCTGCCTGTTAAGACATAAAATAAAAGTTAAAGACAATGAATTCCTGTTGGAAACATCAAAGTTAAATATACTCCTTGACAGACATTTAATAAAATCAGATATGAAGAACAGGAAGCCTAAGTTGTTATAAACATCAGTTGGCATGCCTTACAGTTCTTGGTGGTCTAATATCACCGCTTTATATTTCAAAGGATGTGAATAAAGACAGCTTCACAGTTGCTCTCAAGTGTCCATATCTGAAAGAATCCTTTTACAAATCTAAAATGGGCCGATTTGATATTTATTACAGAGCCGTCATGGTCTTACAAGAAATCAGTGATTTACATTTGTAACCATATTTCCAATGATAATATCATTTTTATGAGGTGAAGGGAATGTGAAGGGCACATAGATCATTCACAGCTGTCTTTGTCAAGTAGTTGCTTTTTATTTGTATTCATTGCTGAATTCAACATTGTATTGACATTTCCATTGTTGTTATTGGGGGGGTTTTCTTGTTATTGTTTTGTTGTTGTGATTAAAGGCAGGCTTTCCTTTTTTCTAAATTATGTGTTACTTTTTTGTGATTGTTATTTCTAGCAGTGAACAGGAAAACTTTGAAATGACTGTCCTCTGTCCTTTGGCATAAACCAATTACCAAGATTTAAGCCTCGCTGTCAAAAACTATAGCGACGGCTTTGAGAACAAAGTGTTTATTTTTGAATCTTTAACCTTTCCTGTTTTCTGTAACTAGATGTTTTCAAGTACAGTATGTGATCATGAAAATAGCATCCGCTTTTCTTATTTCCTTAATAAAGTGTCTTCCAGACTTAGCTATTCCCTTTCGTGATGAGCAGTGGCTTAAATCCACTTAAATGAACTACCTCCAGTTGTTACAAAGGGCTTGGAAATCCATATATATGAAAAATTACAGAACCAAAATTCATTCCTGAAGACAGAATTTGTTTCTTTGAGAAACATAAGCAATTGTTTTTATGTTTTCTTTCAGGGAAAAGAATTAGAAACCAGAAGTACCATTCTTGAACTGAAAAATGCATTTGAGAGATATCTATACAAGGTTTAGAATGCGATACTCCTCATATCCTTGCAGCAAGTTCAGAGTGTTCTGGTAGTTGTGTATGATAACTATTTATGATGCACCTATCGTACAATTTTTAAGGCTCTACTTGGCACCAATAGACTATAGAGCAAATATAGTAAGGGCCTATCAGGTAGCCATCTGGCAGAAACCCTCCTGGGCAATTTGACACAGAAACAAAAGCAGCCAAATTCCTTCAATCACATATTACCCAAAAGTTGACATCACTTTCCTAAGCCATGAAAGGGTTGAAACACTAAAAGATATATCTGGCTAATCGGATATGAAGTAAAATAATGAAAAGCACTTTTCTTTTGTTATTCTTGTGCAGGCCATAAATATTTATATCTCTTTATAAAACACCTTAACAGCTCAGTGAGATTGAGTGTAATAGCACTTAATGCAATGTAACCCCAAACACTTTACAGCTCCAGTGGACTTTATAACTGCATCTTATAGAGTTTCACATGCAAGAAAATCTGTAAGTTGCCTGGCTAATATTCTTTGTTTATAAAAACATGCAAAAGAAATAGTAGATGCACTATATAGACAGAATTTACTAAAAGAACATCTATGTTATATATTCAGTTTCCCCCAAAAGGCCATGCAAGACTTCAAGGAATAAGCCAAAGGCTCTAGATTCATTTCCCAGGTGTTATTACACCAGTTATCCATATATTTTATAAAAGGGAATATGCATGTGCTTGAAGCAAAGCACCTAGACCTTATGAACTTGAAGTTAATGCTCTCTGGTTCACCAAGCATTTTCTTGATATTTTCTTACTTGATTATCAAAACAATCCTCTAAAATAAGTAAAAGAAGAAAGGAGGAAAGGTGTACTTGAGGGAGGAAATGGATATTTCCTACAATGTATTTCTAATAGGAATGTGGCATCTTTTCACTGGTTGCATGCTGACAACCATATGGGGTACATGTTTGCATCTACACTTTACAGATCAGCTTTGGAAAGATTAACTGTCTTCACCAGAGTCATGTGGGACATGACAGCAAAGCTGGGACTGGATCACTAGTTTTATACTCAAAAGAGAAATATCCTTCCTTCTGTTCAAGTAGTTACCAATATTGACTCTTGAACAATTCTGAGGTCATGGTCTTCCAAAATTTTGCTGTTATAATGCCTGTTAATGAAATATCAAAGATTTCTAAAGTACCCTTTAATGGTTGCTCTTCAAAGTATCCTTTCTCTAGCAAAGTAAAACACTGAGAAGCCCAGAGTGGTCTTTCATATTTTTTCCTAATTCCATAGGTTCATGAGATACAGAACTCTATGAGCCAGTGTGTGTTCTGGTTCTTCTCTCCACACAATGATGTATCCCAGGCCAATCAATTATGGTCACAGACTAAAGTCCTCTGCATCTGCCAACAAATGGTGTGGTGAAGAGAGAGTCAAAATCTCTGGTTCATGAGGAATATGAATGGCTCACAGTGGATAAAGGGGAAATTATCTTTCAACCCATTTACCTAATTTACCCCCATTACCTCCAGGTGAGAAGAGGAAACCACAATCCTTAGCTCAACATTTACCAGTCCATTTCAAAATGGATACTCCAAAACAACTTATAAACCTAGAAATAAAGGTTGAGAAATAATTTTTAATATTATAAATACACTAATAATTTTACGTAATAAATCAAGTTTCCAAAAGGATATTTCCAATTGGATATTTGGTTAACTATTCCACTTTGTTGTTGTTGTTGTTAGGTGCCGTCAAGTCGGTATCCAACTCATAGCGACCCACATAGGGTTTTCAATGGCTGAGTGCTTCAGGATTGCCTTGGGAGTGGATTGCCAAGCCCTTCTCCCATTTTTGTGGTGCTGGGAATTGAACTCGGGACCTCAGAGACTGCAGCGCAGTGCTCTACCCACTGAGCTAAATCCCAGCCCCATTCCACTTTAGAGAAAGTAAATAATGATTTTCATCTCAGACCACTCAGAACCTCTGGCTAATAATTACATAGATCTTTGGTGACTAAAATGAAAAAAGGAATTAATACTTTAAATAATGAGGTTAGTTTGAAAGACCAAAATTATTCAAAACTTGGACTCTTTATTGAAAGAAAGACCATTAAGAAGCTTGCAGACTCTCCCCATCAAGCTCTTGACTTTTCTAGCACCTTAATATTTACCTTCTCTCTTGATCCTCACTGAACTCCCCTAATTACCTAGAGCGTGTAATAATTCTGTTTGGTGTGAAAACTGGCTGTGTGCAGTGGTGCATGCCTGTAATCCTAGCGACTCAGGAGGCAGAGGCAGGAGGATCGCAAGTTCGAGACCAGAGGCAGTCTGCATATTTTAGCAAGACCCTGTCTCAAAAAAAGTAGAAAAATGGGCTGAGAGTGCAGCTCAGTGATCCAGGATTTACAAAGCATGCAAGTGCCAGGACCTGGGTTCAACTCCGAGTATTGAAAAAAAAAGAAAGAAGAAGAAGGAAGGAAGGAAGGAAGGGAAAAAGGAAGGAAGGAAGGAAGGAAAAAAGGAAGGAAGGAAGGAAAGAATGGAAGGAAAGAAAAGAGAAGAAAAACAACTAGCCTCTAGCAATTCTTCTGACTAGGTCTCCTAACATTCTGTAGAGGCAGGAATCCTGGACCTGTGCTTCACCCACTATTATTTCTCTACCAGCTGGTAGAAATCGTCCCTTTTGAAGAAATAAACAAGCATCTAACAGTATCACTTAGCTGTAAAATGGGATTAAAAATTAATATTAATGAATTCATATTAGTAATGGCAACAGCAACCAGACTACCTGAGAGAAATTCAATAAATCACAAGCTGTATGTGGAAAACACTATTAAAATGAAGAATAAAGGGACAGAATGAAGTAGACCCTCCACCCTCCACCTCATCCCCTACAGAAGTTCACTTTTCTAGCCACCCCTCCCCTTCTCCCTTACTCTTTTACTTTTAAGTGCATCCAAAACTAGGATTGTTTTGCCTGGAGGCAAAGCATACCACAGTTTTCCCTCAGGATCAGAAAAAACACAAGAGTCTCTGTTGTTACTTGTTAATGTTTTTACCTAGAAAGAGCGATAGTTTACTTTTAAGGTCTTGCAAGAGTGTGAAACTCTTGGCTACTTTCTGCTATTATCATATGGTCCAATTATATCATTTGCATTTTATACTTCAAAATGTGGTCAGCACAGGCAGAAACCTTTCTGGGAGCCATGGGATGAGAAAGGTAGACATTCTTGGGCAAAATTCAGATAATACAAGCATTTTTCTCTTCGCCTCTAGTACCTGCTAGAAGGAGGAAATTCCTTAAGATTGACTGGCTTTGCCACTTCTCCGGCTTGAATAGCCGTACATATTCTATATTCCTGGTTTGTTTTTGCAACTTATAAATTGCACAGCCTCACATTTTGTCACATGTCCATGGCTTTCATCTGCATTCTGCTGACTTCTTAAAAATTGGTTGTTCCAGGAGTTGAATTGAGCTCTGACCCAGGCAAAACCATGATGGCTTCCTATTAATATGGGTGGTTTTCTTTTAAGGCATCTGATAATATACCTTGGTGGCACGTGGATTCATTTCTTTCCAAAGACCACTTGTCTACATAAGCCCCTGTTTCCCTCACTTTCACAAAATGGTCTCAATTTCTTGTGAAATCATAACCCTGGTCCTATCATACCTACAGCATAGTCATCCCTTGCCCTGGGTTTTATTACACAGCTTTCTATATTAAACAATTTAGAATGCACTGAAACTCTCCTCCCTATTACTTTACCTGCTTTAGCCTTTTTGTACTTCACACCAGGAAAGTTGCAGAAGTTCCACTATTTAAACAAGGGACACTGTTACAGGAAGGGCAATGAACTGAACCTTTATTATACAAATATGAAAAATGAAGGTCAGGGAAATCAAGTAATCTGCCCAGGCTGCACAAATTCCAAGAAGGAAGATTCAGGTCTACAACCCAGACTTTCATACTGTAGTCTTCTCCCCTGATGGTACACAGCCTCATGTTCACTTTGCAGTATTTCTTTATAAAAAAAATCAATCTTTTAATAAAGTACAGTTCAATGGAGCAGATAGTGGAGGCCATAAAACAAGTTTTTTGGGGATATGCAAAGACCAGATGCCTCTGCCTCCTACACTCCACTAGCATAACGTGATCTTATGAGCTCTCTTTGAGAAATCAAGAACATTCTATGTGCAGTTTAGAAAAATGAGATTTAGTTGGGCCTTCTCTTCAGCCCCAGGGTCAGGCTTCCTGGCCATTCAGCATAAGCTCATTTCTAGTTCGTGGGGCAAAATTCCATACTTGCTATTTCTCAGTTTAGAAGTGTCACTCTCAACTCAGGAACTGAGATAAAAATATTTTTCCTAGTATAAGTGGCTTAGCCTCAGACTATCTCCACTTCATCCCAGTGACACTAAGACAATGGACACATACATATGACCAAGAGTACACTGTTCGGTGGGCATCCAAGTCATCTGGTTTTCTCAGCCCCAGTTGTGCATTAAGATTTTATCTGTCACTGGTAGTAAGACAATGACCATATATGTCCAATCTTGACCTATAGGAACATGAATCTTTTAACATTTGAACTATTTCATTATTCTCTTTGGAATGATAAGATATCTTCATTTGGCCTGGAGTACTTTTTTTTATTATTTTCTAGGAAGTGTAGGAAACCAATAATCCAATATGGTAAGAACAAGAGCCACTGAGAAACAATAATAAACAAGGGAAAGATAAAGATTTTGGACTAGCACCAAGAATTTAACGCCCTCCCCCAGAAAAAGCCAAGAAAATTTTACTTACCCTAGAAAGATAATTCTCAGGATTTCATATGCTGATTAGCCATTTCCCCCTTCCTCATACTCCCCTTGATCAGTGGTGGTGAAGTCCTGCAAAAATGATTACATTGCTCCTATGACTAATTCCATAAGTATTCTCAAAAAAGCCAATTGACCATTAAACTACTATGACTATGGTTTAATTCTTAATTGATTGACAACCAAAGAAAGGTCATTGGTCACAAATATACATGCTAACATCTGGAAAAATCACTTGACACGCACTGCCTCTTTTAGTGGCATATATTCACAATTTCTTTTCTTTTTCTTTTTTTATTCTTTCAAAGGCCAGGAATGCAGATAGCTTTTCAGTTGTCCTTGTGGGTTTTTTTTTTTTTTTTTTTTTTTTGGCCTGAAAGAACTCTTTAAATGCTCTTGAAGTGGTTAGAAACAAATGCATCTTTTCAACCCTGATCACAACTCTTCTAAGATTTTGTTGAGAAAAAGCATTGGGCAGATTTTATGTCCTAGTGGCCCTCCAATTTCTAAAGTTCTTTCAGAGTACAAACACATTGCTTATACTCCTCTGGCATGGTTTTGCTCATTTGCAGGAAAACCATATTTTGCACCACATCCTCACATATTGATATGTTGAGGAAATAAATAGCAAACATCACTTCCCATCCATCTGCTAAGCTTGTTAGAAAGATGAACACCCAGTGTTCAGATGTTTTTCACTCAGGTTTGAAATGACATGTTAAGCATAATTTTCTCTTACTTTTCAAGACAAATTTTAATCCAATAAGAGGAAATTTGGCTCATTTGTTTAAAACAAATAATACCAACAAGTTAGAAAAGCCAGCCATGTTGGATGTTGTCAACATACATGGACCACTGAATTTCTGTTGGGACTCAAGAAACATGCAATTTTGAAATAGATAATTTTCTCCATTTTCTTATAAGAAAGCCTAGCAGTTATTGTTCACATAGTGATATTGTAAATAAAAGTCCCAAAAGAAATATTTAATGTACCATTCTCAAAAAAAAAAACTGTTACACTCATCCAAGAGTGTTACACTCATCCATGAGTACCTAGAATTATACAAGCTCTTCCTAGTTTGCAAATTTGTTAAAAGTTTGAAGGAAAGCAATAAAAAACAATTAAATGAGCAAAAACCTGGCAGTCATAGTGTCCACTGAAAACTGACCCAAGTGCTCTTGTGTAAACACCAATGGCAATGGAAGGCACATACATCCCTAGATTTGTCCCTTCTGATATTTTGCTTCCTTTTCTAACTGGAACTCCAGCTCCTCAGTACCCAAAGCAATATTGAAACAATCAGCCATTAAAAACCCTATGAATTGGACCTGACTTGAAGGCACCTAACAACAACAAATACATATAATATATATACATATACATACATACATATATATATACATATATATATACATATATATATATATATATTTACTGTGGGCCTATTATATATAAATCAATATTGTATGAGTAATAGAGGGTAAGACTATAAAAAAAGAAATAGTCCATACCCTCAAGTTGCTCAGTCCTAGTACTTAACGTCACTGAGTCTCACCTTTCCCCAAATAGGGCCCATGCCTCTAGGGATAAGTACTTTTACTTTGTGACTAGACTCCATGCCATCCAGCCTAGTCGGAGATCTTATTACCAATAATCCCTCACTTTCCTGAATTGTTCACCTGTCCTTTCCACCATCTTCCCTTCTGGCTATTCACTCTCCCTATAGTAAACATTTTTTATGTTTAAGACTATTGCTGTAGACACCGTGTCAATCCATCCAGTTGAGGGTCGTCCTCTTTTTCATTGACCTGCCATTCTCCCAAACATAATGTCCTTCTCCAGGGATTGTTCCTTCCTGACAATATGTCCAAATACATAAGATGCAGTCTAGCCATCCTTGCTTCCAAGAAGCACTCTGGTTGCACTTCCTCTAGGATGGAACTGTGGGTTCTTTTGGCAGTCCATAGTATATTCAATATTCAGTATTCGTCTCCAGCACCATCAGTCAAAAGCATCAATTCTTCTCCTTTCTCCCTTGTTCAATGTCCAGTTTTCATAACCGTATGATGCGACTGAAAATACCATGGCATGAATCAGGCACACTTCATCTTCAATGAGACATCTTTACTTTTCAACACTTTAAAGAGGTCTTTTGCAATAGGTTTTCCCAAAGTGATGCATCTTTTGATTTCTTGACTGCTGCTCCCATGGGTGTTGATTATGGAGCCAAGTAAAGCAAAATCTTGGACCACCTCAATCTTTCTTCCATTTATCATGAAGTTGTGTACTGACCCAGTGGTAAGGACTTTTGTTTTGCTGATGTTGAGGCACAATCTGTACTGGAAAAGATCATGTGCCTGGCACAGAATTGGGGAATGTTTCATTCTGTTGTACATAGGGTTGCTATGAGTCAGACCTGATTGGACAGCACCTAACAACAACAAGAATAAAGTTATCTACCTTTCACCTGCCATGGCTGCAGTGGCAGGTGGTTCTTAGCTACCCATCTAAGGCATAGACTTCTCAGATAAGATCTTCATTTCTATTTGCCCACTGAACATCTTCTCTTGACACAATAATTTTACTGAACATATTATCACATATCCAGCCTCTGCTGTGCATCTCACAGCTGCTGTATCATCTGTTAATGGGCGTTCCTGACCATAAATGTACCAGAATTCTCTTCTTAGCAAATAAGTCTGTGTCAGTTCTTTTGTTAAAAATTTCAGCACTCTGAAAACAAAATGTACAAACTTCTTAATTCCACATAGCAGATAAGGACCCTGGCAAGCTGGCCTCAGGCTATCACTTTAATCTTTTTTCCACCCTTCAAACCACATCCACCTAGCATATGCTTAAGCCCCATTACTCAGTTAACCAGTCACCAAAGACATCATGGCCTCCTAGGACTCTCTCTCTGCACATCTTGCTACCTCTTCCTGGAATATCCTTCCTCCTTCTCTCCCTAGAAACTTTCAATTTATTCTATAAGATCCAACCCTGCTCCTGTGAAGCCTTTTCTGTTGAAGATATGTATTCCTCTTCTAAGATTCGTAAAGCACTCACTTCTGTCCTTTTAAGGCACCCAGTAAATCAGAGAGGGCTATTAAGCATGTTTTCTCCACTAACACAAACAAGATCTTCTTGAGATCAAATACAATGCCTTGCTCTTCTTCCTGTTACCAGTCCTGGGCATGAACTGAAACAAATATTCAGTAAATGTTTATTAAATGGCTGAGTGAACATAGAACAGAAACTAATAATGCAAAACACCAGATGACAAATGATCTATACACAATAAAAGGGCTATAGGCATGCAAAGGAAGGTGGGTTTACCATATATAAATAAATGCTAAATGGCATGCACTATGACATTCAGAACAGATAATTCAAAGATAGCTTCATGCAGAAAAAGAAAGTATGAGCTGGCCCCTGAAGGGTGTATCACTCTTCGATGGGTTTAGGAGGTAGCATTATCTGTAATGAAGTCATTGGGATGGGGTAGGGACATAAGTGGCATCGTATGGTTGTGAAAGCCGGAGACAGGAGAAGAATTGATACCTTTAAATCAGGGTGCTGGAGATGAATATTGAATATACCATGAACTGCTAAAAGAACCAACAGATCTGTCCTAGGAGAAGTACAACCAGAGTGCTCCATGGAAGCAAGAATGGTTAAACTGCATCTTGCATATTTTGGGCATGTTGTCAGAAGGGACCAATCTCTGGAGAAGGACATCATGTTTGGGAGAGTGGTAGGTCCACAAAAAAAAGGAAGACCCTCAACTAGATGGATTGACACAGTGTCTGCAACAACGGGTTTAAACATAAAAAAAGATCATGTGCCTGGCAGTGTTGGACAGTGCTTAGTTCTGTTGTACATAGAGTTGCTATGAGTTGGACCCGACTTGACAGCACCTAACAACGACAAATAATAATAAGTGAATATCCCAGTTAGGGTGGACAATATAATTCTGAAGAAAAAATGATTTACAAAGTTGATTATGGGCATTGGGTGGGAGAGGAGGGGCGCTGAGGACAGGTATCAAACTAGAGGGAAGAAGCTTAGCTGGGATAGGACATTGGACAGCGGGTTGCAGGCCACACGTTCTTGTGGTACAAAATCACATTTCTTATCACTGATTGTTGCTACTTTCTCAGTATCATTCTAGGGTAATTCAAGTGTATTCTTTCCAGTTAAACCTCTACATCCCTGCAATCATAAACTCTCTTCATAATCAACTTCTTAGTAGTTAAAACTCATCAGAAGCTACTCTTGGCTTTCCTTTCTTTAAGGGAATCAGCTTTACTTATATCTCTTCATCAGGCTTTTTCTCCACTGCTTTCTTCCCCCCAACTTTTCCTTCCTTCTCCCGATGGTAAACAACCTCAGAAGCTCTGAGCAGGACTGAGGAGTGCTGACTCCCTCAGAGACCGCTTGTCCAGCTCCTGGACTGGCTGTGCTGGTGCAGAGGACTAGCTGGACTTGTGAGGTACACAGAGCCTTCCTCAACGGCACCTCCACCTCCACCTCAGGGCCCTGAGCCCTACTGATACCAGTCTGATACTGGAGCGAGAGACTCCAAGCAAGCCAGTTGTTCCACTGAGTTAGAACACTAACGGCAGCTTCCAAGGTGGTCCTGATACCTAAGAGAGAGAGGAAACCATTATTAGTCATTGCTGCATTCATTTCCTCCGTTACTTGCCACAGAAAGTAAGCCCCAGGGAAACACGGGACATGAAACGTTAACTTTAATACATAAATAACATTCAGTATAAAAGGATATCCAAATTAAATTAAAAATTTAGACTCTCTTTTTTAAAATTTTATTATTTTATTTTATTTTTTAAAGTTTCATTTTTAAAGGACAGAAAACTGCCATTTCAAAAACCAAAGCAATTTTCTCTCAGAAGAACTAAGGAACTGAATTCACCTTTGGGGGAGGTTGTTCCTTTGATTTGGAATACTTGCTTCAAATGGGCCCCATCAGTGACACAAAGGTAAGGGAAGTCCCCACACATTACACATTATTGTTCTTAGAGAAACTGTGAAGTAAACTGAGTGCAGGTGTTCTAGATTGAGAAAATAAATGTTCTGTTTGGTAATACAAACCAACATAAACCCCTGGAATATGGCAGGGGCCCCAACCCCCAGACTGGTACGTTGGCCTGTTAGGAACTGGGCAGAGTGGCAGGAGATGAGCAGTGCACAAGTGGGAAGCAAGCTCCACTGTATTTATAGCTCCCCATGGGGCTCATGTCTCTAAACCACACACACACACACCCCTTAACCCTGGGAAAATTTGTCCCATTGATTCCTAGTATCAAAGAGGTTAGGGACTGCTGGAGTATAGGTTTTAACGAGATTCTTTATCCTTGCTTCTTTCAGGAAATGATTTCTCTGCCTCCTTGCCTTTACTATTCTCTAAGAATGAGAACATACTGTTCTTACAGACATGCATAGTTCCGTGTGTGTGTGTGTGTGTGTGTGTGTGTGTGTGTGTGTGTGTGTGTGTATGTGTGTGTATGTTCTCTTGACCCATCAAAGGAGACAAACTGAGGGGTGGTGAGAGAAACGTCAGCCATGCCTCAAGCTAGGTAAGAGACCATAAAAAAGAAATGGACAAAAAAAAAAAAAAAATCTCAGAGAAACCGGGATCAGACCATTGAGTTCATATATGTAAAACTGACGCCTAAAAATCCCTGAAAGAACTATGGATTTCCAGTTCACTTATAGCAAATTTTCTGTTGCTGTTGGAGGACTGGGCCACACTCCTTTGAGGACAAGAGATTTAAGTTCCTCTCTGAGGGAGTAGATAAGTTCTTTGTCAATGGTCCTGGGAAGGTTTCCATGAGAAAAAATGCTGCAGGAGGGAAGCATTAGTACGGAGGGAAGGAGAAGCATTGTTCTCTCTGAGGTGTCTACAGATGTGAACGCTGAGGCTCAGCAGCTCTGGGCACTGCAGGACAGAGGGCAGGGGAGGCTGCAGGGCCATTGCAGCCTTGGGAAGGGGAGTCTGAAGGCAATACCGTGTGATCACAGCCATAAGCTAATGTCTAGAATGTATTTCCTCTCCATTGTCCACAGCTTTGGGAAAGTCTCATGAAGTTTTCCAGCTCAATCGCAGCTGTGCTAGGGAATTTGAGGGCTGACCCTAGGACATGCTGAGTGAAGGGAATAAAGGAGACAGTAGTTCTCCTTCTCCCTCACTGGACATTGTGCAGCTCAGCCATGTCATTCAGGAAAAGCCAGCTGTCCAGCCACGGGCGTGCTCCTGCCTGTGCCATGCCTCGACAAGGAGAAGAGAATGAAAGAAAGCCATGCACAGGAAGAAAGCACCAGAAGACTCTTGTAAATACCCAGAAAGCAGTCTGAGTAGCCTTCCTTCATGGGCAGGTGGGGGCAAAGTCATTAGAATTTGCATATTAATGAAAATGTGACCTAGTTGTGCCATACAGCCCAATGAGGGCTTTGCGTAAAAAGGAATTAGAGGGTTTTTTTTCTAATTATAATATTAATGCATGCTCATTGCTAAGAAGTTAGAAAAATAGAAGTATCAATAGAAAATTAAAACAACCCACACTTCAACACCAAGAGATAACCATGGTTATTGCTAAGTGATTTTGCAATCAGTTTCCTTGATCATTTACCTCTGGGTTAAAAGAAATCCAAAACTATTTCTAAAAGAGACTCTTGACCCAGCTGTAGACACTTTTGAGTCACCTATAAGCCAAGGTAAGGACGGTTTTTACTTAAGTGTGTATCCAAGTAAGACACCTTAGTTTTCAAACTAGGATGTCAACCCACCCCACCTTAGCTCTAACTTGCAAACAACACTCTAGAACTAATCAGCAGTGTGGAAAGACTACATTTCAGGAATTTGTGAAAATGGATGAGAGGTTGGAATCACAACCCCTCCCCAATATTTTTAAAAAATTCTACAGAAGAAAAAGTATCAACAAAATTTGTTAGGATACCAGCACAACCAATGATTTTTCTTTGCTCTCCAAGATCTACTGTGATATGCACACAGAACAACACATACAAACTTTATTGTATTTCCTCAGTTGGCATAGTGATATTAACACTTTCTTAGGTTATTAAAATCATTTTTGAAAACAACATCTATAGTGACTATATGATATACATTTGGGAATATTTCATACTTTGGATATTTATTTCAACTCCAATTTTTCATTTATATCTAAAATAGAAACGAGCATCTTTGTACATAAATCTTATGCTAAGACAATTAGAGAATGGAACCGAGAAAAATGCCAGAGGTAGACTGCTGTTATGAAGAGCTTCCATCATCCAGGGGCTGTAGGAGAAGTATAGTCAGCCCCAAATGGGAAGAGAGCTCTCTGAGGGAGAAAAAGATAAATAAGATTTTTTTCAAGCTATGCATCTGATAAGGGTGAATACCTAAAATTCATAAGGCACTCAAACAACTCAATAGCAAAACCACAAATAACTCAATTAAATCATGAGCAAAAAAATCAAAACAGACATTTCTCAAAAGAAATCGTACAAATAGGCAACAGGCACATAAAAAGTGTTCAGTATCACTAATCATTAGGGAAATATAAGTCAGATCCAGGAGGAGATATTACCTCTCACCCATTAGAATGGCTTTTATCAAAATGATGAAAGATAACAAGTGTTTGCAAGGATACAAAGAAAAGAGAACTCTTGTATATTGGTGGGAATGTAAGTTGGTGTAGCCATTATGGAATAAGGTATGGAGATTCCTTAAAAATCTGAAAAACAAAAACAATCATGTGACTCAGTAATACCATTTCTGAGTATATATGCAAACTAATTTAATTCAGTATGTTGAAGGAATCTCTGCTGTCCTGTGTTCACTCCATTTTTCACATTAACCATATAGAATCAATCTAAATGTCCATGAATGGATAAAAGAAGAAAATGTGGTAGATATACACAATGAAATACCATTCAGCCTTAAAAAAGGGGAGAGAACTCTGTTATTTGCAAAACCATGGGTGAATCTGGAGCACATTATGCTAAGTGAAATAAGCCAAGCACAGACAGACAAATACTACATGATTTCACTTACAAATGAAATCTAAAAGAGGTGAAGTTGTAGAGTAGAATGGTAGTTACCAGAAACTGGAGGAGGGGAAGAGGGAGGGAATGGAGAGCTGTTGATAAAAGAGTACAGACTTTGAGACAGGCAAGAGGAATGACTTTTGGAATTTACTGAACAGCAGGGTGACTGTAGTTAATAGTACTGTATTGTATTATGATAATTTTTAAAAGAGTAAATTCTAGTGGAAAAAACAAATGCTATATTACTCTGTACCCCACCAACATTTACCAAAAGAGAGAAAAAAAGAATAAATTCCAAATATCTTACTACAAAAAAATGATAGGTGCATGAGCTGAAACTATGTTAACTAGCTTCATTTTATCATATACTATATGCACACATATACTAAATATTGTATTGCACTCCATAAATGAACACAGTCATGATTTGTTAATCAAAAGTAAGTATTGATAATAATTTTTATAAGAAAAAGCTTTCCTCATCTTCAATTTCATCTAAGAGCAATGATGCCTTAAGCTTATGAGATATTGAGATACCTACCAATAGCATCACCCAATTTCATATATTCTCTGTTATTCGGCATAGTGGGGAAATAGTGTATTTATTTTGTTTAATCATGTATTCTGGTTAATGGAAAATTGCATATGTTCTGTACATCAGTGCTAATTTTATAGGATTAGAATACAACAAAGTTTACTACTACTAAACCAAAGGAGAATAAAGTTCACCTTTTTGTTAATAATTATAAAAACCGCCCATTAATTAATTCATTTCCCAAATATTTCTTAAAGATCTATAATTATGGAGAGTGGTATATTACATATCATTACATCAATTATCCACTATCTCTTTATTCACATCAATATGTATGTTATTCTATCTAGCTTTACACAGGACACGACGTGGCCATGCCAAGTAAGAGGGTAAAAATCACAACTCACAGAGACTCAGTGTCTTAGTCAGCTCAGGCTGCTCTAATGGAATACCATAGACTAGTGAGTTAAACAAGAGAAATTTATTTTTCACAGTTGTGGAAGCTACAAAGTACAACATTAAAACCCTGCCAAAACTGGTCCTAGTGAGGGCACTGTTTGGTAGAAAGTTGTCTTGTTGTATCTTTATATGGTAGAGAAAGAGATTGTCTCCCTCATGTATATTCTTAAAACAGCACTAATCCTATTTGCAAGGGCCCCACCCCTATGACCACATCTATACCTGACTACCTCCCAAAGACCCTTCTGAAACATATACCATCACATTGGGGATTAGGGTTTCAACAAGTGGATTTGAGGAAAATACACACCTTCAGTGCATAACACCAGCCTATTAAATATTATTGTTAAAAAGGATGAAAGAGATTATTTTATAAAACTGAAAATTAGTAATAAGAAAGGATTTAATAATATTTTTAAAAGTTCGTTCTTCCTCAAAGCCCTCAAATAGAGTCAACACCTACGTGAAATTCTGTGGCAGACAGTATGTTCAGTACTATAAATCACAAATTTGGGAAAAGGACCTGGCAACACACTTCCAAAAAACAATCAGCCATTGAAAACCTTATGAATAGCAGAAGAGCACTGACAATAGTATTGGACATGGCACAGTGTCAGGAAGGGAGTGTTTAGTTCTTTTGTACACAGGGTCACTATGAGTCAGTCCTGATTCGATGGCACCTAACAACAACAACAACAAATCACAAGTATATAAGAAATATCATGTCTGTATTTTCTATAAATCAATTTAATTTTCTGTCCCCTCTGCTGAGTGGTGAGAAATGCAACCTTGGCATTCTGAAGACCCCAATGCTGGGCTAAAATCCGGGGTCTTTCAGAGTTCTAAGGCCCTCTGAGTCTTCTGGAGTCATCACCACCTGTTGGCACTTTTAGGTCTGAGACAGCCCATGACCCAGCCTGCAAGAGCCTTTCCAGCTCATTTCTACTGTGACCCTGAGATGCTCTTGGGGGTCTGGGTACATTGGATAAGACCAGTCCACCAGGTCTACAGGCTGTCCCTCTGGCAGGTACTGACCATCTCCATTCAGATTGTGCTTTCTCCTCAGGACGCAGCCAGGGAGCAAGACAGTAACGTTTTCTTCCAAGATACAGAGACCTGCTCTCCTCTCCACATCCTTGGTGGTATTTTTTTCAGTCTCAGATCTCTATAGGTTTCTTCATAAGCAAGTTAATCTTCTTCAGGGGCAGTACTTATTAGACACTATCAGTACAAGCATGGTTCTAAATCCTGTATGCGTCACCTTATCAAATACCATTCTATCGTCACCACAACCCTAAAAAAAAATCAGTCTCAGCTTACAGATAAGAAAACTGAAGCTCAGAGAGGTCGGGTAATTCACCTAAGCTCACTCAGCTAGCAAGCCAGCACTACAATAGTCATTCCCTATCATTCTCAATCTTATATTTCTATGCCTCATAGTACCTCTTATCCTGTATAAAAGACAGAAAAGTTGAGACACAAAAGTTTAAGTGATTTACTCAAGGGCAACAACCCAATATTCCTCTGGCTAAACATTTAAAAAAAAGGATTTAGGCTCATGAGCACATAAAATTTAAGTGAGATGTCTCATAGTAGTGGCTAGAATATAAATTTAGACATACTTGTCAAGAGAATAGGAGTTCACCAAAAGGACCAAAATGCACTACCTTTCAAAATTTATATAACAAATATCTACCTAGTAGTTTCTGTGTGCAAAATCCTGTTTGGTGCTCTAAGAGATAAGAAAAAGACCCCTTCCCTGTCTTCTCAGAGCTTTTTAGCCAGTTAAAGACATACAGGTGTACAAATAGATCAAGGAAGTGAATAAAAACCAGGGATGAGGGCTGCTGACAGTGGCAGAGTATAGGCTGAGCCTCAAGTCTCCAAACCACAGTAGGGGAGCATGGCTACTGGGGATGACCCTTCCTTCCTCCTCCTCCCAGGGACTGAGGATGCTGGAAGCTCAGCTGCTACAGAATGTAAAACATACAGATTGCCCAGAGTTACCCACTTGCCTCAAGCCATTTTTTAAAAAAGAGTTGTTTTTCACTTTTTCTGCCAGGATCAAGTATCAGCACTGTTATATTCAGAAGCATGCCACTTTTTACACACTAAAGAGGAGCTGGCCCAACCTAGATAGGCATAAAACAGTTGTCAGAGGCAGGAAGTCTCCCAGACTCCAGCCCCAAGCTACAGTGGGGTAAATTTGAGACATTCAACAGATTTCAAATGTGCTGTGATGCCTGAACTAGCCTTCATATTTACTAGTAAAGAGACAAAGAATGTTGTTTTGACAGAGCCAAAAGTATATTTCAGGCAGATTTTGAATACTCAGTTGAGTGTTTCAAGATACATATAAAAATTTTCAAAACTACTGCTCAGAACCTTAAAACTACTGCAAAGGTCTCCTCTCCATTGCTGGTTTCCTTGAACTACTTTAGGGTTCGCCCAACAGGACTAGGGGCTCTGTACTAGTATAACAAACAAGCACGCCTCGCATGCTCCCCCCTCCTCCACAATTTGCTGAATTCTTTAGCAAAGAGAAAAATGTCTAGAGACTCCAGTTGCTTGGGTTTTGGATTTTGACTGACTCCTACCCCATCAGGGGCCAGGATCTCCATTTTCTTTGTCTTTGACTTTTCAGGAGACCCAGAGACTGAAATCCAATACTTTTGTCTGCATCTGCTACTAAAAGCCTTTTTTCCCTGGCCATGCCACAGCTCCCTTGAGGCTCATTAAGCACATTTACATCTGGCACTTAAAATCCTAAATAGCCCATTTCACGCCTAGCAATGGTATATTGATGAAAGAAGCACTCAGCAAAAGCCTGTAGGATGAGCATGAAGACTCTTTTGATTCTGAATATCTCCCTCAAAATGTTTGTACATGTTTCATAGGACACAGAATCATGCAAGCAGCAGACTATTGTTGGAAACATACATGCATTTCAAACACAGAGGTGTGTACTATCAAATCCACCTGATTACGTGCAGAAAAAATGGCAAGACTCTGAAGTTTACTGGAAACGCACAGAGATGCTGATGGGGGGGAGAAGAAGAAGAAGAAGAAGAAGAAGAAGAAGAAGAAGGAGGAGGAGGAGGAGGAGGAGGAGGAGGAGGAGGAGGAGGGAAGGAGGGGAAGGAGGGGGAGGAGACACATAGAAGTATACGATGATAAAAGAATCTGCATTGAATTTTAGTGTAAATCTTCCCCTCAGAGTTGTAAGGATAAAAATGATGAAATAATGTTAAGGAGATTAATGGAAGTGCATAAATTGTGTTTAGTCTAGATGCAAATAATTGAGCTATACCTGGGCTATGGGAAGCTAATAAGGATACCAACTGATTCAAATCTCCATAACATTCAGGTGGAGAGACTCAGGAAGAAAACCCAATGGTCAGGAGTTTCCCCTTGACAAGTTCCCTTCCCACCTACACCTCACATTTTGTGTCTACAATAAAGTAAGACAGATAGTCCTTGACTAATCATGGTTCAGCTCATGATTTTTTGACTTACAATGGTGCAAAAACAATATACATTCAGTAGAAACTGCAATTGGAGTTCTGAATTTTGATCATTCTCTAACGACATATGGTACCATCGTCTGTTGTGATGCTGGGCAGCAGCAGCAAGCCATAGTCTTCAATCAGCCATGAATCATGAGAGGAAGAAACTGATACTCTACGGGGAACTCTGTTCCAAAGCTAAGGTGTGGGTTAAGTGTATGCATTAGTCAGCTTTCCTTCACTATAACAAATACTTGAGATCATCCACTTATAAAAAGAAAAGGATGGGTGGAACACAGCCTTGACAACCTGCCAATATCCTGCCGTCAAGGCGCTGGTGGCACTTTTCATGGAGAGAATGAGCCCCAGGGTCAGGAAGTATAATTGGCACCAGTAACACAAGCCACCATCTCCCTGCTGCAAAGGTCCTAGTTGTGCAGCTTGTGACGGGAGTATGATATTGTGTGGGTTCCCCACAGCAGCACAGGCCTCAGATCTATTGGAGGTGACATGACATCTTCCTGCCCACGGCAACATGAGATCATCAGGTGAGCCCTGAGGTGGGGATGCACCAAGTAGGGTGGCATTAGTGCCTCAACCCACCACCATCTGCCACCCTCATTTGGGCTGTGTTCCCTAGGGCAAGGCCTTGGTGCATATAAGCACTGTGGGGGAGCACAAACCTCAGAAGAAGTTGAGGTGGTATGCCATCACCCTGCTAGGGCAGCACTGGTGGTGCACCCCATAGAGTGTGTTGCTGAAACCTAGTCTAGCCTGAGAGAGTGATGTGGACATCCCACCATCATCCTTGCCAGAGGGACACTGTTCAGAAACCCCTCCACCAGACCTGCCAGCATTCAGCAAGAGAGCATATAGGGAAAATCCCTTTCCATGTGGTGAAATTGAGAAATCTCAAAATAAGGCCATTATCATCAGGAAATTTTATACCAGAAAACAATGAAAATTGAACTATAGGCAGAGACATCAGCAGGGACACAGCTAAACAATGACCCAGCATGGCTTTCCCTGACACCAAGAGGCAGGAAGGAGGTACTGTGGGGCAAAGATGCTTGGCTGAGGAAAGTGTGGCAGGGTCCTCTCCAATGGTTGAGGCTGGTAGGAGGGAAGGTGGTCAAAGCAGAGGTCTCCAGGACTTTCCAGGAAAGAGACCAAACTATGGTCTTTGAGTGTGTGAGTGGTGGTTTTACATAAGTATGTATGTATTTTCCAGGAGAGATGGCCACTGCCCTTGCCCCTGGTGCCATTGGAACCACAAGCTAGAGAGAGGGAAACAGGGATGGAGAGTCCAGGGAACAGTGAAGAGTGGCAAGCACTGCTGGTTCCCTGAGCCTAGGAGAATTTGTTCAGCATAAGGAGCATCAGGGGCCTGGTAGGGCTTGTGACACAGAGAAGTAGAGTCATGGTGGGGAGTCTAAGACACATGGTTTAGGCTGTGGACCAATTGGGGGCTGGGAATGCAGGGGATGGCAAGAAACTGAAGGGACAGTGCTGAATGCAGAGTTTGCAGCAGGAGCTAGGCACTTGGCACTGAGTTTGCAAACTATGGGGCAGGAGAGGGAGAGGGAAGTGCCACAGACTCATCAACACCCAAACTCAAGGGAATGCCATGGAGAGAATCTCTTCACACATGGAGGAGTTGGGACCTAGCACACAGACCAAGCAATAGGCAAGCTTCAGCAGAAAAACATGCAAAACATGAAAGGACATGCTGGATGGGAAGATCATATAGACCAAATCACCTCAAAAGATAACATCAGGGAAACCAGCTTCTTGGAGATATCTGAAGGAGAATTCAGAACCTGCTTATAAATATGCTAAAAGATCTCAAAGACACCACCATGAAATGCATTGATTCACTGGACAAAAAGTATCTCATTTGGAGGAAAAGTTCTCCAAAGAACTTGAAAACCTAAAAAATAAAAAGAAAGAAAAAGGAAAGAAAGAAAGAAAGAAAGGAAGGAAGAAAGAAAGAAAGAGAAGCAGTTATCCTAGAGATGCAAAGAAAATTAAACCAACTCAGCATTATGACAGAATATTCAGTCTTGAAGATAGATAAAGCTGAAAATAGGACCACTGAAACAGAAGAAAAAGTACAAGATATTAGTCACTGACAAACCAAGATAGAATGACAAAACAATATCACCACAATTTTCAAGAGATTTCTGACAAAATGAGAAGGAAAAACCTAAGAGTTCAGGGGTCCATGAAGGAGCAGAAAAGAACATGAGAGGATTAGGAAATTTATTCAAAGAAATATTAAATGAAAACTTTCAAAACCTAAGGCAAGAGCTGGTTACCTATACAATTGAATCATTCAGAATCCCAAATAGAGTAGACCGAAACAGATCCTCCCCCAACATATTATAATTTTAATGCCATCAGAATAACAATGGACTTCTCAAAAACAACATTAAAGGCAAGGAAAGCTTGGACAGACATCATCTAAGCTCTGAGAAAGAATATCTGCCAACAAACATTTACATTACCCAGTGGAGCTGCTCATCTTTTAAAATACATGGTGAGTACAAGACATTCCACAATATTGCCTGGTTGAAACAATTTGCAGCCACTAAACCAGCATTGCATCAGATCCTCAATGATACACCACATAGAGGGGAGGTAAGACAACTCCACATACAAGATCAAAGAAATGAACAATAAACACGAGAGGAAAAAATAAGAAAAAATAGGCTAAATGTGAATCAAAAACCAGTAACAAGTATCAAATTGATGCACAACAATAAGTACCTCTCAATAATTACTCTCAGTATGAACCATCTTAACTCTCCAGTCAAGAAACATAGGCTGGTCAACTGGATTAAAAAACATAAACCCTCAATATGTGGCATCCAAAAAACTCACCTAACCCATAAAGACTATAAAATGTTGAAAATTAAAGGTTGTGAAACAATATACCAAGCAAGGGGGAAACAACAACAACAACAACAACAAAAAAAAAGGCAGGAGTTGCAATACTAATTTTGGACAGATTATATGTCAATTCCAAACTAATCAGAAGACAAAAAGAAGGACATTACATATTGCTAAAAGGAACAATCAGGCATGAACCCATAACGTTACTTAATGTATACTGTCCAAATGCAGGGACACTTAACTTCATAAAACAAACTTTATTAGAATTAAAGGGACACACTGGACCAGACACAATAATTATGGGAGATTTCAATACCCCACTTTCACCAAGAGACATGTCATCAAAACAAAAAATCAGCAGAGAAAAAATGAACTTAAATCACACAATAGACCAAATGGAACTTACAGATGTCTTCAGAACATTCCATTCATCTAATGAGGAATACACATTTTTCTCAATGCCACATGGAACTTTTTCTAAGATAGCCTATATTTTAGTCCACAAAAGTGGCCTCAACAAATACATAAAAGCAGAAATCATCCACGGTAATTTATCAGATCACAATGGAATAAAATTAGAATTCAAAAACAAGAAAAACTTCAGAAATTTTACAAATTCATGGAGACTAAATAATATACTGCTAAATGATCAATGAGTTATCAAAGAAATTTAAAAATTCCTGCAATTAAATGAGGATGAGAGCCCATCCTACCAAAATTTATGGGATACAAGGAAAAAAGTTCTAAGAGGGAAGTTCATAGCAGTAAGTGCTTCCATCAATAAGTTTAGGGAAGACCCAACTAAATAACTTAATGACACATTGCAAGGCAGTAGAAAGCCAACAATAAACTAATCCCAAAAGGAGTACTCAGACAGAAATTATCAAGATCAAGGCAGAGATCCCAATTAGAATCTAAAAAGACAGCTCAAAGAATAATGAAACTAAGAGGTGGTTCGTTGAAAGATTAATAAAATAGATGTTCGCCTAGCCAGTCTCACCAAAAGAAAGAAAGAAAAGGCCAAATAGAAAAAATTAAAGGTGACAATGAATCACCACTGATGCCAATGAAATCCAGAAAATCATCAGGGAATATTTTGAGAAATTGTACTCCCTCAAAAATGAAAATATGAAAGAAATGGATAAATTTATTAACACATAATGTTTACCAAAATTAAGCCTATAGGACATAAGCAATCAAAACAGATACATTATATACACCAAAGTAGAGAAGGTAATAAAAAGCCTCCCAACGTAGAAGAGCCCAGGCCCTGATGAATTCACAGCACAATTCTATCAAACCTTCAAAGAAGAATTAGTACCTATTCTCCTCAAACTATTTCAAAAAGTAGAAAAGGGAGAAGCACTCCTAAACTCATTCTATGAAGCCCCCATCACCCTGATACCTAAACTGGGCAAGGACACATCTAAGAAAAAATAATATAACCAATTTCCCTGATGAATATAGTTACAAAAATTCTCAAAAAAAAAAAAATCCTGGCAAACCAAATTCAGCAACACATAAAAACAATCATACATCTTGATCAAGTGGGCTTCATTCCACAGATGCAAGGCTGGATCAACATATGAAAATCACTATAATTCAACATATCAAGAGACTTGCAAACAGAAATCACATGATCATCTCAATTGATGCTGAGAAGGCCTTTGACAAAGTACAACACCCTTTTATGATTTAAAAAAACTTGGAAAAGATAGGTATAATAGGGAAATACTTCAACATCATAAAGGCCATTTATGACAGACCTATAGCCAGTATCATATTAAATGGAGAAAAGTTGAATCCATTTCCTCTAAGATCAGGAACAAGACAAGGATATCCACTCTTCTCCTATCTTATTCAATAATGTGATCAAAGCCCTAGCCAGAGCAATCCCACAAGAGAAAGAAATCAAAGGGCTACAGATAGGCAAGGAAGAGGTCAAATTATCCTTATTCACATATGGCGTGATCCTTAATCTAAAGGACCTGAAAAACTCCTCTAGAAAACTTTTAGACTTAATTAACTCCTTCAGCAAAGTAGCAGGATACAAAATTAACACTCAAAAATCAGTAGCCTTCCTTTACACCAATTGTGTACCAGAAGAGAAAGAAATTAAGGCAACAATCTCTTTCACAATAGTCTACCAAATACTTAAACACTTACGAATCAATCTAACCAAGGACCCTGACAATCTCTACAAGGAAAATGTCAAAACATTAAAGAAAGAAGTCATAGAGGACACGAGAAGATGAAAGGACCTCTCCTGCTCATGGATTGGGAAAATCAATATTATAAAAATGGCTATACTTCCAAAAGCAATTTATAGATTTATTGCAATTTCCATTAAAATTCTAATGATAGACTTTGTAAAAATAGAAAAAGCAGTCCAAAAATGCATATGGAAATACAAAAGACCACACCTAATCAAAACAATCTTACACTGCAAAACCAGCACAGGCAGGATCACAATTCCTGACTTTAAACTATACTATACGGATATAGTAGTAAAAACAGCTTGGTACTGGCACAAAAATAGGCCTAAAGACCAGTGGAACAGAATTGTAGAGCCAGAGACACATCCATGCAACTACAGCACCTGATCTTTGACAAAGAGGCTAAGGATGCAAATTAGAGAAAGGATAGCCTCTTCAACAAATGGTGCTGGGAAACTTGGATATCCATCTGCATAAAAATGAAAACAAACTCACTTGTACCTCCCAATTTGCATGAGAGTCAATTCAAAATGGATAAAAGACCTACATATAAAACTAGTAACCTTAAAACTACTAGAAGAAAAGATAGAAAACATGCTCCAACACATAGGCATAGGAAACCATTTCCTTAATAAGATTCCAATTACTCAGGAAATCGCACCAAGTATTGACAAATGGGATTACATGAAATGAAAAAGCTCTGTAAAGCAAAGGAGACAATCAACAGAGTTAAGGAAGAGTCCACTGAATGGGAGAAAATCTTCCCATCCTACATATCCAACAGAGAACTTATTTCTAGAATTTACAAAGAACTCACAAAAGCAAATCCCAAGACAATAAATAACCCAGTACACAAGTGAGCAAAGAAAATGAGCAGACAGTTCTCAAATGAAGAAGTTTGTAAGGCTAAGAAGCACATGAAAAAATGCTCAATATCCCTTGCTACTAGGGAAATGCAAGCCAAAACAACTCTGAGATTCTACCTAATTCCAATAAGAATGTCCTAGATCAACAAAACAGTAACAAATGCTGGTGAGGATGTGGAGAAAAAGGAACCCTCTTACACTGTTAGTGGGACTGTAAATTGGTTCAACTACTTTGGAAATAAGACCCACCTATACCACTACTGAAAATATACCCAAAGGGAGACAAGTCATCATACCACAGAGACACCTGCATCTCCATATTCAATGCAGCAGTCTTCAGAATAGCAAGGATGTGGAACCAACCAAGGTTCCCATCAATAGAAGAGTGGATAAAAATTTATGGTACATGTACACAATGGAATACTGTTGTTTTTTGTTACCTGCCATCGAGTACATGCCCAACTCATAGCCACCCTTTGTATAACAGGTAAAACAGTATTGTTAGTGCTCTCTGCTATTCATTGGGTTTTCAATGGCAGATTGTTTTTTGGGAGTGGGGCTACCAGATCCTTCTCTCAAGCTTACAGCACCTGGTGTTCCCAGGGGGTCTCCCATCCAACTACTATCCAGGCCTGACTCTGCTTAGCTTTCGAGATCTGACAGGATAGGACACCACAGTGGTACAGCTGCAGGCAATTTGAATACTACTCAGAAAAAAAATGAAATATTGTCATTTGCAGCAAAATGGATGGAACTGGAGAATATCATCTTAAGTGAATGAACACAAGCTCAAAATGAGAAATATCATATATTCTCACTCATATGTGGGAGCTAAATCTTACTTAAAGGAAGAAAACATCCTATACATAAGTTGATATATAAAAATACACAGTTAAACTTAGTGAAGAAGGGACAATAAAGAGTAGAAAGAAGGAGGGAGGGAACTAGCAAGGAGAAGCAAAGATTGTGGAAGGTGCGATGGGGAGGAGAGTCAATGTAGAGGGATAAGGGGGAAGAGGATAATCTCAATATAAATGAAGCAACTTCATGAGTACTTGGGAAAAATAAGGGAATATAATCCAAATATGCATATGAGTTTTACTACATATTAGTCAGAACATTTCATAAACCTTGTAAGTTGATAAAAAGTGTAACCCAAAGTGATGTAATGGTTGCATAACAGAAAAAGCCAATGCTCTAGTACTCTGTACCCCACCAACATTTAACAATAAAGGGAGGGTGAAAAAAAGAAAGTAATTAGAGAATTTTAAAGAAAGAAAGAAAAGGATGACTTGGTGTCACTGTTTCTGAAGTTCCAGTCCATGATTGATTTGCCCTATTGTTTTGGGCCTGTAGCGAGGCAGCACTTCATGGTGGAATTAGGTATCAAAGCCAACTGGTTACCTCATGGCACAGAAACAAAAAAGAGGAAGAGCAAGGAGCAATAGACCCACTATCCCCATCAAGAGCACACCTCAAATGACTTGAATACCTCCTACGAGACTCTACCTCTTACAGGTCCTACCATTTCCCAATAACACTAAGTTAAGGATCAAGCCTTTATCACCTGGGTCTTTGAGTGACATTCTAGAACTAAGCTGTAACAGTATACTAAGTGCATTTTTTTAGTTACAATATACTATACTATTTCTGAATATATCTGAATCATACCCTCTGGGGGAAATCTGTAAACAATAGAAAATATCTTTTCACTCCTTCTAGCCCTATTAAAAGACATTCAATTCCACATCAAAACTCTTGTTGATATTATGGGGTATATGTGGAAATAGGCATTTTAGTCTTCATTGTATATCTTTCTGTATTTTTTAGAAATAAAAGTAAATAAATGTGTAACGAGTTGTGGTGGCACATGCCTGTAATCCCAATGACTTGGGAGGCAAAGGCAGGAGTTTTTTGTTGTTGTTGTTGTTTGTTTTTTGTTTGTTTGTTTGTTTGTTTGAACCCAGGGCCTTGCCCTTACATGCTCTGCAAGTGCTGGACCACTGAGCTTCACTCCCAACCCACTTTTTTTTTTTTACTTTTTGAGACAGAGTCTCGCCAAATTACACAGACTGCCTCTGGTCTCAAACTTGCAATCCTCCTGCCTCTGCCTCCCAAACCACTGGGATTACAGGCATGGGCCACCACTCCTGGCTTGGCACCAGAAATTTTGAGTTAAAGGCCAGAGGCAGCCTGGGTGACTTAGTGAGACCTTGTCTCAAGATAAAAAATAAAAAATGAGCTGGACGTGCAGCTCAGCAGTAAAGCCTTTGCAAAGTATGTGCAAGACCCTGGATTCAGCCTGCTAGTAGCAAAAATAAAATAAATACAGGTAAATAGTTTAAATTTTTATTTTCTTCACTATATTTTGCTGTAGTTAAAGGAAAAAACCTGTCACTAAAAATGTTTTCAAGAGTAGAGGGGAAAGCATGTCTCCTGAATCATCTTGACCTCCCTCCGCTATATGTAAACTGATTAAAACTGCATACCCACATTAACAGAGGGATTTCCCATTACAAAGTAGATAAGCTCCTGAAAACAAAAGAATAAATCAACCTTTTGCCAACTGAAATTTCTATCAACTTTGTTCAGAGCATTTGCTATTTACAGAAATATTTCATGAAGTCCTCCTATAAAAGTGAATAATGTAGCCTTACGTGCCTAAACTGCCATTGGTGACACTTTAGAATAGAGTTCTTGTGTGCAGCATAGAGAATTGCTCAAGATAGGTTCAGGAGCCAGATCACCAGGCAGGAAGCACACAACACAGCCACTTACTCCTGTACACCCTCAGGCCAGCTATTTAACTTCCAGGCCTCTGTTTTCTCATCTATAAAATGGACATAATATTAGGTCTTCCTTCATCAGATTCATATGAGTTTAAACAATATAACCTATTTATAATACTTATGAGCAGGCACACAATAAAAATCAATTCTTGATATTATTATCACCATTGTAACTAGTTATCTGATGGCATTATGGCTATTATAGCCCTTGTGAAGCTGTCAGTTGGCCTTTTTGTTTCATTTCATCTAAGTAGATGATGAGCCCTTGAGATATGACTTGCCCCAGGCTAGGCTCTGTGTCAGCTCTGTGTCTAGAGCAGAGATAACTGGCAATGAAATGAGATGCACCTACTTTTTAAATTACTACTGAAAATCTGAATTACTCACAGCTGCTATAACTGACAGAGTAGGGTCCCCAAAAAAGTTGTTGAGTGAATGAATGAATCCACATAAATAGGTGGCACTCTCAAAAAGGTAAGGTGCATGTGGTACATTCAGATAATTAAATCCTTATCTTGTTTTTCTCAACAGGGACTTTAGGAAATTTAGGGCCGTCAAAGCTTTAGGTAAGTGAGGAAAGGCAAAAGCATAATTAGCAAGCCAAAAACAGCGAATGTTTTCAGGAGGTTTCAGTCTTGCTAAAAGGAAACAATTTGTACAACCCTCATTAAGCACACCTCGCCAATGGCTCTCATGGTCCTGCCCTCCCTCCCCAGGGCTCCCAGCCCCACTTTCCTCCATAGTTTCCACGGCAAGCCAACAGACTTTAAATTTTTTCAACTGAGAGTGAAGCTGGGGCTTTCAACTTGGCTTCCCTCATGAGAGGGGTCTCTTCAGTCACAGCATGTATTTTACAAGGTGTGCCTCCAAGTCTAGCAGTCCCCACTTGGAGCAAGTCTTAGGCTGTCAAAGCCAAACTTTCTACATTAGTTGAAATAGCCAAGGTCAAGAAAGGCCCTTGATGTTACTTTGACTGGGGATGGTTGCTGTGTGTGGTTGGGGGTCATGTGTGTTTATAAATCAGGAATATTGTTAGTTACAACTCTTCTTAAAGTGTATTCTTTATGTAGCTAGCTTTAAACTGAAAATAATGATACTACTTGAGTTCCAGAGGTTGAAGAGCAGAACTTGAAAGGAAAACCTGTCTTGGCCAGCCCCTTCCCAGAGCACAGCACTGTACAAGGTGGAAGGTGAAAGGCTGTCAACATGTCTGACCATGGTCCAAACCCATCTCCATTTTCCATTCTCCTCATTACAGTGTCTTCAGAGTACTATCAAGAAAAGCCCAGGGAGGGTATAGAAGAGCCTTCAAAATGAAGAGAACAAACTTCATTCATACTCTTTTGGGCTTTTACAAAATGAAAGTAACATATATCTATGTTAGTATGGCAGCAGATATTTACTGAGCAGCCACTTTGGGAAGCACCCTGTACTAGGTAAGATGGTTTAAAATATGGCCCCTATCTTTGAGAATTATAAAGGCAGCCTCCACGTTAATAGGCAAACACAAGGAGATATTCACAGCTAACATTTATCACAATCTAATGCCAGCCTTTTTTAAAAGATTACTTCCTTTAGTCATCAAAACTAGCAGGTGGGTATAATCATATCTCCATTTTATAGATGGTTTGCAGCCATAGCACCCTGGAGTCTGATCCCACAGATTTTGGAAGCTAAGCAGGATCAGCCTGGTTAGTCCTTGGATGGGAGACCACCTGGGAATACAAGGTGCTACAGGCTATGGAGAAGGACCTGGCAATCCATTCCCAAAACAATCTGCCATTGAAAACCCTATGAAGAACCAAAAAGCACTGACAACATTGCCAGGCATGGCACAGTGTTGGAGAGCATTTTGTCTGTTGTACACAGTGTCACTATGACTTGACGGCACCTAACAACAACAATTTTATAGATGAGAACATGGAGACTTGGGGATTTTCAGTAACTAGCCCGGCACAGCTGGTAAGTCAAAAGACAGGTTTTTAAACTAAGATGTCTGATTTTGGCGACTACTTCTTACCTGAATGAGTTTCCTACAGCTGTTGTAATAAAGTACCACAATCTAGATGGCTTAAAACAAAAGAGATTCTGGTATTATAGTTCTTCAGGGTAGAAGTTTGAAATCGAGCTGTTGGTCCACTAAGGACTCTGATGGAGAATCTATTCCATGTCTCTCTTAGCTTTTGGTGACAGCAGGGAATCCTTGGTGTTTCTTGGCTTGCAGATACATCACTTTGACCTCTGCCTCTTTCTTCACCTGGCATTCTCCCAATATGCCTGTGTCCAAATTTCTCTCTTCTCCTTAGGACACTAGTCATATTGGATCAAGACAAACTTTAATGATGTCATCTAATCTTGATCAAATATGCAAAGATTCTATTTCCATAAGTCCACATTCAGGTATTATACTGGGGATTATGACTTTAATGTATCTTTTTTATTCAACCCATAACACAGTCACGACACCATTTGGCCTCCTATAATCTCCATAAACCCTCTCAAAGAGATATTTTTCACTGTTGTATATGCTTTGTTGTTGTTGTTGTTGTTGTTAGGTGCTGTCAAGTCTGGTCCGACTCATAGCGACTCTCATAGTTTTCAATGGTTAGTTGTTTTAGGATTGCTTCAGAAGTGGATTGCCACATCCTTCCCCCATTTTTGTAGTGCTGGGGATCGAAGCCGGGTCCTCAGAGAGCCCAGAGCAGCATTCTACCAACTGAGCTAAACCTCAGCTCCCTTGCATATGCTTTATTATGTTTTAATAAACATGAGATCACATCTCACCATCTATATCAGGAACTGAACAGTGAGGAAAAAAAAAAAAAAAACCTAAGGAGCCTGTCTGACTCAGGCCACTAAGAACCAGATCCTAATTTTGGTAGTAATTATTTGAAAATAGGTATCTACATTGTCCTGAGCTTCATTTTGTAACAATTTGACCTGATGAACCAGATTCAGCACAAAACTAATATAAGACATCTGGCTGTGAGTCATAATATGTCAACAGAAAAAATCCCCATGGATCAAACTGGCACATTATATAGGTAATTAACATAAGGCTCAGATTCAATGACCTGTTGATGGCAGGAGCAGGAAAAGAATTTGATCTCCTGACCCCTCAGCCTGAGTCTCTTTCTAGAACTCACTGGGCTGCTGTTCTTCTGTCTGCCTGGACCAGATGTGCCAAGAGGTCCTCCTGGTATTTTGTACTCTCTTGGACCCCCAAAGAGGCAGGTCCCTTCATCAAGGGGCAGACGTGTGCTCCAAGACATGTGCTCCTACCCTAGGTGTTTTCTGAAATGTCTCCTTTGATTGGTGATGCTGAGCAACCTCTGTCTGGGTAGCTGGAACATTCCAAGTGCCATGTTTTATGTTTGGTCCCCAGGAGCCTACTTCACTCTAGAATCCTCAGCTGTAAATGACACCTTAATAGCACTTCCTTTCTTTATTCCTATCAGTTTTACAATTCAGATATGAAAATATTTGCCATTGATATGCATAAAGTAAAAGATTCCAGAGAGAAAAATTACATAGGTTCACCTTGGAGGATGGGCCTGCCAGGAGGCTGAGCAGAAGGCTCCCTCTATTAAGTATTATGTACCAAGACTTCCCAAGTCAGGGCAAGAGAAAGACTGTCCACACACAGCAGGGTACAACTTACAGCAATTTCAGTGTCTGGCCTCACAAATAATAATTCCCTTACCCAAGTGGCTTTTCCATCAAGAACTAAACCTGTTTAAATAAATCAATAATGAAAAGCTTTAATGTGGTTCACAATGGAACTATACTTAATGGTTATTCAATAGATTAATTTACATAAAATGTCTGTCTACATAGGTGACTCTTTTATGAAACACTAAAATCACAAATCCCATCTCACTTTATTTTCCATATTCTTTCCTGTTGGAGCAAGGATGGCAGGTAAATTTATGCTCACGTAGGGCTGGGGATTAGCTCAAATGGTAGAGGGCTGCTCTGCATGCTATGAGGCCCTGGGTTCATCCCCAGCACCACTAAAATGGGAGAAGCACATGGCAGCCCACTCCCAAAGCAATCCCAAAACAATCAGCCATTGAAAACCCTATGAACAGCAGAAAAGCCCTGACATTGTGCTGAGCATGGCACAGTGTCTGGGAGTTTTTCATTCTGCTGTTCCTGGGGTCACTATGAGTCAGACCCGACTCAACAGCACCTAAGAACAACCACAAGTAAACTGGAGCATGGGATCCAGGAAGTGTCAGGTAACTGGGGGCAGCACAAGTCTTGATCTTCTGACACCCAGTGTATTAATGCATTTCCACTCTGCCCATTGAAGAGTGAGCAATTTAATCCTGGAAGACAAAGTGTATTCGAGCTCTTTTGGTGTTCTCCCTGCCTGGAATTCCAGCCTTTTTCCCTCTGAGTATTCCCACTGAAGCCTGGGAAAGCCTGGTGTTCCCAAGCTCTCAAACCGTTCTTCCAGCACTTAGGAGCACCTACTTCCATGTGGGGTGATGTTGGGGAGCCGGCCTAAGGGATTCCAAGGACTGATTGGGTGGCAGTTAAAGAAACCGAAAGTAAAAGGAGGGTAAATTGTGCCCAGACACAGCAAACAGAGTGAAAAATCAAACATGCATCGATCCCAAGGTCTGGCACAACGTGAAGCACCGAGTTACAGTCAGGGATTGAGGACAAAGTCAATGGAGAAGCACAGAAGCAGAGAGGAGCAGCAAGTGGAAAGTAGAAGCAAGGTGAAGCTGGGACCACACCCATGCCTACCAGCAGAGCAGGTGGAGCCCGGGCTCTTGGGTGTAGCTATGGCTCTGAGTGTGGACTTTGAGGTGCCATGAGACAGGGCTTTGGTGTTGAGGCAAGAGACTGTCTTAAGTTAAAAGCACAGAAGGTGAGGGAACATTTGCCCCATTGCATCCTATTTCCTCTGCCACTTCAAATGGGGGAGGGTCTCTGTTCACTTCTGTGTTCCCAGCACCTAAATGAACAATGCCTACCAGAGTCACACTCTAAAAATGCAGATTATTGTACACTGTTCAACTTCCCAAATGTAAGCACTCCCTTCTGACAAAGTAACCTTGAGAGGTGTGCAGGGGCCTCCACTTGATCCTTTACCTGAATTCAGGTAAAGCAGCCTTTTTCTCCCAGTAGGCCTTTCCAGAACTGGCACTTCTAGCTATAGAAAGATCTCTCATATAGGCACCTTCCTGCAACGTGCATACTTGAGGCTTATCTCTGTCCCTGGAGCCACTTAAACTAATTCTCACACTATTCCTTTTCTGCATGATGGTGCCACCACAAACACGCAGGTTTACACAATGGCCCTACAGACAATCTCTGAGGCTGACATAGTCTTGCAACCTCCTTTTTCAGAGAGATTAATGTGGAATAATGTCAGCTTGGAAACCCAGACAAAGTCTTATCTCCCATACTCTTTCTTAGTCCCTTCCCTTTACCAGACCCAGCTTCCCAGTTATGTCCCATATTAGGGTCCTCTGGCCATGTCAACTTTTTCCAATAGCAGTACAAATATCATTTCCCCCAGGAAATCTTCTCTAAGCACCTCCCTCAACTCCAATTTGTTGTTCTAACATCATCGCGTACTCTCGTTCATGATGTCTCACAATTGCAACTTAAGTAATCAGTTGTGAAATCAATTCTTTAATATTTGGATCCTCCATTAGAAGGCAAGCTTCATGTCTGTCTGACTGATCTTTGTATTCCCATCTACTGCCTGGCTCAACTTATTAGGTGCTTGAAATTTTTTATGGAATTGAAGTTTCTCAAAATTTTCCCAAGAGATCAGTACTGAGTTCACAGCTTTATAGTTTATGATTTTCAATAAATGACATTGTCCCTGAGGCTGTGTATCAAATACTCAGCTTTTAGCAGAAAGAAAGGTCAAGCAGCTGTCTGGATGGTGAAATTTGCCCGTGACATTATGCTATAGGGACTCTGTTTCAGTTATGACATCAGCATTTGCATTTTTTCACCTGACCAGGTAATATAGAATGCATTCACTCCTCAACCCTTTAATCACTCGTGGTTTGTCTCCTCTTATGTTCAGTAATGTTCTGCCTTGTGCTTTCAGACTTCAATTATGTGGATGTCCATAAATAGCAAGGCTTAGGGGCATGCCCATCATTTCTATTTCATCAATCTGTTTCCTTTGAATAAGACAAATTTTTGCATGGTGTTCTAAAGTCTAGCCTGCAAAGTACCAAGGTTTTCTTTGTCACCAGATTTAATTCTTAAAGTTAAAACTGCAGGTTGACTTTATGTTTACTACTTATAATCTGTATATAATCTGAGATCATAAATATAGCCCTCAAACATCTCCTCTGTTATTTTCTTCAGTAAATTACTGGGCACCTCTCGGCATCATAGTTCTTTCTGTGCTGTACTGACTGTCTTCCATAATACCTAGTTTATAGGCCTTCTTTTTACTCCCCTCAAATTTCTGTTTAAACTGTTCTTAACTAGGTTTATGAGTCTTCTTGCTTTTTTACCCTATTCTTTACCCAGTGTTTTTGTGTATACTTTGCCTCCTGTCATTTTGCATTAACGAATCATATTTGAGAAAATTCAATCTTCGACTATCTCTGCAGATAGAAGACTCCTTTCCAAAATTTTCTTTTCTCTTTCAAGATTATGATCATTACCTCAGAAGGAAAATGAAAACGGCATCTAAGTCCAGGAGTTCCTGAAATTCCTAACCTGATTTTCATGAACAATGGAAAAAACTTTCGGATGTAAAAGTACAAAGGAGGATTGCTGATGAAGCCCACCAAGAGACTGATTTTGGATTTGTTGAGTCTTTCAGGCTTTGCCTCATATTTTAGGTGTTTGTAAAGGAAGAATGATAATAATGAAATTAGTTGACAATTACCAAAGATCCGCCATGTGCCAGAGCTTTAAGTACTTTTATTCATTAACTTCGTCAGTGTACGTCATGGAGACCGTGCAATTCTCAATTAACCATTTTTGGGCCTCCGTACAGCATGTCCCACAATTCTTCTGGACTTGTAATGGTAGTGATAAAACCTGCCACTTACTATTAATCCTCTTTATTACCCTGAGGTGCATAGAGTGCTTGTTCTTATAAAGAATATGCAGTTTTCTCCCCAAGGTGACAAATCAGCCTTTTCTCAGAACTTCAGGAAAGTAAGAGTTTAATCTCCTTCCTCTTTCTTCTCCACATCCCTTTCTTCTAATCATAAACATCTTGACTGCTTCTGACTTCCTCTTATACCCTTCAATATCTTTTTCTTTATGGTGTCCTCCTATGATAAAACTTCTGGCCCATCCAGAAGGTTTCTTTAGCCTTCCAAGAAGCCAGGTTTCTGGACAGCTTTCTTCATATCCTTTCATTTTACATCCAAGCATGAGGTCAATCTCCATTGATAGCACAGTGTTTATCCCCTAACCTGCAATAATGCAAAGAATTAATGTAATGTCTTATACTCAAGGATGAGGATATTGCTTTTTTCAGTTCAGTCATCTGGATAAGCTGCATAGACATTAAGACACAGCTAAAAGACAAGAAGGAAAAAAGGGAGGGAGGGAAGGAAGGAAGAAACAAAGAAAGGAAGGAAGGAAGGAAGGAAGGAAACTTTCAGGATATAAGAATCATGTTTCTTCTATTTCGATAAAAGAAATGTCTCAACTTAGTTCTTTATCCAAAAACACCATCTCTCTAGATACATGTATGCCTCATTGCCCCTTCCCTAGACCACTCTTCAGTTACTATTTAAATGTTTAATGATTATGCCCTTTAAGGTTTATAATAATTAGACACAAAATAATCAAAGATATTCTGGAGCCCTGTTGATTTCCTCCTGCCATTGCTATTCTCAAGGGTTACCAAGTTGAGAAACAAAGAGGCGATTTTGGTGCTTCTGAGACCGGAAATGGTAACAGGTGACATGGGACCACCTGCCTCTATACTTTCTGGGTCATTCTCCACTGCTTTTCCCATTGCACAGCCAGACTACATTCTATAACCAACTCATCCAGCAAACATTTGTTCCAAACCTACTCTAGGCTAGGCTATACCTACATACTGGATACAGGAATGAGTATCACAGGTGAATAAGTCCATTAGTTTAAGGGATTTAGCTGAAGGATAATAGTATAAATACACAACAGTTTTTGAAACTCTGAAGGACCTATTATAAATCCTAAAATACTATAGCTCCTCAATGACTATTTAGGTAAATGAATGAGTAAATGCACAAGTGAATGAGGTGTGACTGTAAATGTTGAGGAACAGCTTTCTTTAGTTTCTAGAGGAATAATGCATACTTGATTGTAAAAGTGATGAGGTACCCCTACAAGGGCTAAATTGACTGTTACACTAATGTATTTCTAGATGTGTATCATGTTTACAGGTCTTCATCTCTGCCAGGGAAACATCTTTTCAAAATCCATTAACAGTTTTCCTATTTCAATCTGACCATCATGGACATAGTTGGGCCCTGATCTGCACTCTACTAGCATCTGCTTATGTCATTCCTATTCAATATCCTCATTAATCTGCCCACCATGGCCATCACATGAACCCCATAGCATTCGGGTAGAGTCTAAGACTTAATAGGACTTTCAGAGTATGTTATGAGAGGGCCACTGGATATCCCTTAAGCCTCATTTCTTGCCTCTTCTTACAATTATACTATACTTCTTATCAATTAGTTGTCCTTAGAGGCAAACAAAGAAAAATATTCTTCTTTATATGTCTTTTTCAGGTTGCTTCCTTTGTTTCTTGGATAACACCCACTGGTCCTTGAGGATTCAACACAAGCGTCCCTCACTCAGGCAGCTTTTCTAACAAAACCCAGACTGACTCAGATAACTCTTTAAAGGCTCCAAAAGCATCTTGCATACATAGTGTGCTGAAGTTGGCAGCTTTTTAAAATATGTATGTCATCAATTACACCAGCTGTTTGAGGGTGGGTACTGTGCCTTATTCTTCATTGTACCCCTAATGTCCATCCTAGCAGCTGGAATACAGCAGATGTGCGTGTGTGTGTGCGCGCGCTCGCACACACATACATATAACATGGAGAAAGGCAATGGAAAAATACATGAAAGAAAATGAAAAGCACCTGGTTCTGGAATCTTTACTTCCTAGAGGTAGCTGGCAGGCAGCAAGAAATTGCCAATGTTGACTGAGTTTTCTCTCTAAAAACTGGAGAGAAGCCAAAGGAACAGAATATTCTAGTGCTTAGAGAGATATTGCATCCTAAGAAAAAATTAGGCGTTTTAAAAAGACATAAACCTTTTGAGAGTCAGAAAGATGGAGAAGAACAAATTAACAATGTGAAAATTGCGTTATTATTATGTTACTGGGTTTTTAGTAGATATTTGGTGACAAACCTTTTGGCACTATTTCTATGTTTGGGTAAAAGGATCTGTAAGAAACTTAGCCAGTTGATAGAGTCTACCTGAAGCATCATTAAAGCATAAGCAAAGTCCATTTTCTGAGGCTCTAGAAAGCTTCTGGCTACATCCTTTCCCCTTACCCAAAATGTTGGTTTGGGTTGAAAGGTCATACAGAACCAGAGCTTCTGCCCCGGTTACCTCATGGTCAAGGCTCCCCCATCTTATGCTCCACTGATAAGGAAAGCCTTCTTTGTGTCATCATCTTCCTGATCCCCTGACTTTTTCTGCCCATAAAATAACGTATATGTCCAGGGTCACTCCTCATAGGACCCGCTTTTTGAAAGGAAAGAGAATGTTTGCTGAGGGCCCTTCCGTGTGCCATATACCTCTGACTTAATCTCTAAATGCCTGCAGGTACAAAAGAATATGACCATTTTATCATGATGGCATTCTAAGAGATGACAAGACTCTAAAAGATGAATGATCTATCCATGATGCTAAGATTAATAAGTGGAATAGTCAGGATTCAAACTTCAGACAGCTTAACTCTTAAGGACCAACCTCCTTACATTATAATATGCACTTGTGCTAAGACAGCCCAAACATGTCTGTTTCTCCAGTTAAAATCTATACTTTAACTGGGACCTTTGATTTCTTACCCCCAAAAAAGTTCCCCCCAAGGCCATGCCAAGTACCATAGCAAGGTTGCCAGACGGGAAAATTTGAACTATAAACATCTACAGCTCTCTCTCCAATTATATCAGTTTGTGTACTGTGTACATCATCTGGAATTGTCCTAACAAATGCTGTACTGAGACTTATGGAATAAAATTATACAAACATTCATAGTGAGGTAAAATAGAACACCTCATCTATCCACAAAACTGCCTTTGTATTTATAATTTCATCAGGAAGGACAAATTTATAGAAAGATAATGGTATCATTTATTCTCAAAAGCAGGTTTATACCTGTGACTACATCTGAATTAAGGTTGGTTTAAACACTGTAATCTCTTTTCATGCATTTTTAAAATTTTAATTTGTATTTAAAATATTTAGATGGCTTCTTTGTGCCTATGAATAAATAATCTTATATACGCATTTTTTCTCACTTACCAGAGAATGACTGATTTATATTTTAATTCTTTTCCATACTATCATTAGAATCACAGCTTTCCTAAGATCTCAGGAGAGGAAACGTAGGCTCTGTGCTGTGTCCCCACTTCTTCCTTGCTTCAACTCCAGATCTGGGAAGAAATAAAAGAATGATCCTTCTGGAAAGGGAAGGGAGTTTGGCATTGTGGAGCCTCCAGAAGGATCTGGAAGGATGATGTCATGTGAGGAAAGAGCTGCTTCCAGGTCTGCAGTCCTCAATGGTCAACCACTAGGGGATTATCACAAGGCATCCAAGGAAGCATTAGATCAGCTCTTTGCCACAGGACCACGATCCCCAAAAGCCATAGAAATTGTTCCAAGCTGAATATGTAGGAGCCACGCCGAGGGCCACGGTGGCTCCTTATGAGTGAATCCTCAGAATGAAAGCGAAAGGCGACTGAAGTATTTATTTGAATCCTGGCCCTGGCATAAAATTATTGAGAAAAGTAGTCAGAGTCCGATATTCAAGCCAGAGTTTTTCTTGAAAATGATTATCTTAGTTATAAACATGAGTTGCCCTGAAGCCAGTCTTCCCCACCCCCGCTGCCCCATCTAGAAAAGTTTAAAGAATTTATGGCAATGAAAAAAAAATACCAAACCCACTTTCATGAGTTAACGCCAATGAAAAACAATTGTCTTGTGCACATGTTAAAGATACACTCCTTTCCTTTTGAAGTTCTCTCAACATCCCAGCAAAATAAATCTAATAGCAATTTGTACAGCCTAAACTACACTTTCAGGGAACCTGAAGCGTTCATAATCATGGGCCCTATAACATTCACAAAAGTTTCACTTCATGGACAGATCCTCTACCTAGCATTCAAGATGTGACTTCTGGTGTCATATTGCTTGGCACTAGGGGAATGCCCCTCCTGTCAGGGGTAGTGCCTCTGTGAGAAGCTTATGGGGTGACACCAAAACAGAAGGTTCAGATAATCAATTCTCCACTCAATGTTTTTTTTAATCAAAATAAAACTCTTTATCAAAGCAGTTAAGCCTAAGAATATCAAAGGACACTTTATTTAAGAAAGCAATACATAATTAGAGTAGGCTAGAAAAAGTTTTTTGTTTGTTTGTTTGTTTGGCAATACTGGGGAGTTGAACCCAGAGCCTTGCATACTCTAGGCAAATGCTCTTCCACTGAGCAGCACCTCTAGCCCATTATTTATTTATTTTTTATTTTGAGACAAGGCTTTTCTAAATCACATAAGCTGCCTCTGGCCTTGAACTCATGGTCCTCCTGCCTCTACCTCCTGAGTCTCTGGGATTATAGGTATGTACTACCACTCAGCAGAAAGCAGTGTTTTGAACATTAGAATAACATATTACTTTTCTCACTAATACTTTACTTTGTCAAACAAAAAGCAAGAAAAATTTATATAGAGATATGAAAATTTTCATTTAAGTATGATTATGTCCACAGTTCCTGCAGCTGTACCACCCTGGCATCCAATCTTGTCATATCTCAGAAACCAAGTAGGGTCGGGCCTGGTTAGTCCATGGATGGGAGACCACCTGGGAATACTGGGTGCTGTAGGCTTAGAAGAAGAACTCAGCAGCCCACTCCCCCAAAACAATTAGCCAATGAAAACCCTATGAAGAGCAGGGAAGCACTGATACACTACTGGGCATGGTACAGTGTCCGGGAGTGTTGTACATAGGTTCATTATGAGTCAGACCTGGCTCAATGGCACCTAACAACAATAACAATATGTCCACAGTAAAGGACTGTAACAAAAAAAGAGAAGAAAGAAAGAAAGAAAGAAAGAAGAAATAGTCTTAAGGGAATGTGTTCCACATAAGTATGAATTATAATTAAAGTTGACAATATTTGACAGCATTGATCTTAGCCTAATAATAGCTAGTATTTAAAATAAATGTTATAGAAGCATATTGGCTTTGATAAAATATAAAATATGTTTTATTTATTATTCCTTTTTTTCTTCACAAAACTTTCATATGATATATTAGGAAAACATTATCTTTTTTCAGTTTTCCAAGTAAGTTATTGAGGACTGCAGGAAAATTTTGAAATATGTAATATTGTTGAAATGAAAGTGCCTTCATGATATTCCACAAGCAGCAATTATAGGAGCTGGGACAAGATTGCAGACCTCCTAATCCTCATTCCTCGATCCTCCACCAGACCAAGCCAACTGGAGCTCACCACCATGTGAGTGGAGTAAGATAAGATAAATATGAGTAAGATAAGACTGAATGTTTTCGTTAAGTGCCATCAAGTAGAGTCCAACTCATAGTGACCCTCACGGGATTTTCAACAGCTAATTATTTCAGGATTGCTTTGGGAGTGGATTGCCACATCCTTCTCTTATAAAACTGAATAGTGTTAGTGTAATGCTTGAAAGTGTATATAGATACATGAACACAAAAATTACATTTGACATGAGGCAGGGAGAGAATAATTGAAAAATAAATGATGGAGTCGTGATACAAAAATGATCCCCACAGGCCAGACATGGACCAAGTTGAACACACATTCCGTTTTTAAAGGGATTTCCAAACCTGGATACCTCTAATTTTTCCATTAATGATTCATATATATCTTTATTTAGAAAACATGTATTAGGTTTATTCTGTGACAAGCAGGCATTTGTATTAGGTCCTAGAACAATAATGGGATGATAGTTAGCTACTATTGCATAACAAGCCACCCTACAACTCTGTGACTTAAGACAGTAAGCATTTATTATAGATCACCAGTCAATACATCAAAAGGCTGGGTCTACTGATCTGAACTAGGCTTGTTCACTCAGGTATCTGGTCAGGGGTGATTTGGTTGGGGACCTAATTCATATGAATGGTAGTTCATGGACTGTTGGCTAGGACACCATGACGACTGGATAACACACTTTCTGCTCTTGGGCAAGCAGCTGCAGGGGACCAATGTGAAGCAGAAGCACACTGTCAGTCCCACTGCATTCTAATAACGAGAGCAAGGACAAGTCCAGCTCAGAAATAGGAGAGGAGATATGGAGAATCGCCATTTTCAGAAGGAAGGTGAAAAGTCATATTGCAGGTCATGCATGCAGGAAGCCATAATAATGGGGCCATTTTTGCTTCGATCTTTTACAAAGGATGTCACACAAGTATTGACCCTATCCTATTGGACCTCAAGAACTTTGTTGCTCTAACTTCTACTCAGAAATTCCAGTTATAGAAAAAATCTAATTGCTTTACACATGACCAGTTCTCCAAGTGCTTGAACTCATCTTTTATATCTCATGTGAGTTTTCCCTGAAGGATGATTATGTCAAGTTCCTTCCAAATGTCATGATGCAGCCAGTGTGCAAGATGGGACTCTGCTGTAGTGAGAGTGTTTATCTTACATAGTTTCAGAAAGCAAAGAAGGAACAATTATGGCAAGGATATGTTGCAACTTGTTTAAGTTTAAGCAACACTCTCCAAGTTACACATAGATGCCTAGCAAACTAGCTCTGGTGCATACACTTCATGCTTGTGTATTTTAAAATGAAAGCTATTAATGTCTAATACAAGGTGAAATCAATTAAATCAAGAAGTTAAGCCAGTATAAATTATTTTTAAAAGTTGACATGGTGATATAGTATGAGCTCCTCAAAGTAAAGCAAACAATAGCTACGAACAGATACATTTGCATCACAGTGTTGTTGTTGTTGTTGTTGTTGTTGTTGTTAGGTGTCATCCAATTGGGTCTGACTCATAGAGACCCCATGTACAACCGAATGAAATACTCCCCAACACTGTGCCATGCTCTACACTATGTCAGTGCTTCTCTGATATTCAAGTGTTGTTGTTAGGTGCCATGTAGTCATGTCAGACTCATAGCGACCCTCTTAGGGTTTCCAATGGCTGATTGTTTCGGGATTGCTCAAGAGTGGATTGCCACATCCTTCTCCCATTTTTGCAGTGCTGGGAATCAAACCCAGGACCTCAGAGACTGCAGAGCGGCACTCTACCAACTGAGCTAAATTCCAGCCCATTCAAGTGTACATAATATTAAATTTGATTCTCTGATAGCAGTGGTATTATTTAAAGAAAAAATCCCTCCCTAAACTAAACTGACTTATTGGATTGAGCATGAAAATATTTGAAGGATTTGAAAGGGTCTGCTCCATAGAAGTGAGTGAAAAGCTGCCCATTCAGAGGCTATGGTTCACAATGAGCTCTCTCTGCAAAAGTTTTAAACAAAAAAAAACAAATCTCCCAGCTTACTCACCATTTTATTCACCATCCTTGGCTTTGACTGACAGGTATTTCCAAAACCCCAATTCCATTTAAAAAGACACAGACATGATACCACTAGCACCTAATCTCTGAAGGCAATTCCAAAGAAAGTTCAAGGCATTTTGAATAATAAAGCAGCATTGGAATAAGTAAGTGGTCTTCTCTAGTAACTACTCCAAAAAGAAATTACAGATATAGGCTGTTTTTTTTTTTATCCAACAGATATTAGAAGACATGCCAGCCAGCATTTTGATTTAAAATTTTAGAGCAGGGGTCAGAAAACACCTTGTTGTTTTTGTTAGTTGCCACCAAGTCAGGTCTGACTCATAGCAACCGCATGTATAGCATAAGGAAACACTCCCTGAGTCTGTCAAGCAATCTTTTTTATGTTTCAGCCCATTTTTGCAGATACTGTGTCAATCCATCTAGCTGAGGGACTTCCTTTTTTCATTGACCCACCACTCTCCCAAACATGATGTCCTTCTCCAGGGATTGGTCCTTCCTGACAACATGTCCAAAATACGTAAGATGCAGTCCAGCCATCCTTGCTTCCAAGGAGTAGTCTGGTTGCACTTCCTCTAGGATGGAACTGTGGGTTCTTTTGGCAGTCCATGGTATATTCAATATTCTTCTCCAGCACTATAATTCAAAAGCATCAGTTCTTCTCCCATCCCCTTTATTTATTGTCCAGCTTTCACAAACATATGGTACAACTGAAAATACCATGTTATGATTCAGGCACACCTTCATCTTTAATGTGACATCTTTACTTTTCAACACTTTAAAGAGGTCTTTTGCAGTGGCTTTCCCCAATGCAATGCATCTTTTGATTTCATGACTGCTGCTCCCATGGGTAGTGATTGTAGAACCAAATAAAGCAAAATCTTGGACAAACTCAATCTTTTCTCCATATTTCATGAAGTTGCATACTGACCCAGTAGAAACGATTTTTGTTTTCTTGATGTTGAGGCCCTGTTTTTATAAATGAAGTTTGGAACACAGCTCTACTTGTTTGTTTATGTATGGCAGAGGTGAGTTCTTGAGATGGAGCCCACACAGCCCACACAGCCCACACAGCCTAAGATATGAGTTATCTGATGTTTTGTAAAAAAAAATCTGCTCACTTCTGATTTAGACTCTTACCAGTGTATGTATTTATTGAAACTGTATCTTTTATTTTGTAGTTATTGCTGTATTGTTGTTGTTGTTGTTGTTAGGTGCCGTCGAGTCGGTTTCCAACTCATAGCGACCCTCTGTACAACAGGGGAAACACTATTGTCAGTGCTTCTCTGCTGTTCACAGGGTTTTCAATGGCAGATTGATTTTTGGGAGGGGGTTGCCAGGTCCTTCTCCCAAGCCTACAGCTTCTGGTGTTCCCAGGCGGTCTCCCATCCAGGTACTAACCAAGCCCAACCCTGCTTGGCTTCCGAGATCTGACGGGATCAGATGCCACAGGGCTACAGCTGCAGGCTATTGCTGTATATTTTTTATTATTTGTAGATTCATTGGGTTATTTACTTGTATTGTTTCAATTTGCTTATTTTTAAACCATTTCATTGAAAAATAAAGCAGAGATAGAAACAATCATACAAATGTATTGTGGAATGAAATATTATAAGGCAAAAACTCTTGTATCACCAGGCATGGCAGAAAATAGAACCCTGCTAGCTCTACATACTCTTTCATGTGTCTCATCTCAGAGGACACTCCCTCTCCCAAAGGCATAACCAGGATCTGAACTTTGACGGTAATTCTTTTCTTGCACATTTATGGATTTACCACCCAAGTGGCCATTCCTGTAATTTTATCTTATTCATTTAAAAAAAAATCTTTGATATGTCTTTAAGTCACTGTCATCTACAGTCTCTCCAAACATTCTACCCCACCACTTTCTGGTCTTTATAATTTGTCTGTTGAAGGGCCCAGGTCACTTGACCCTGAGGATTGTTCACAGTCTAGATGCATATTTAGTGTGCATTTCCACATGTTCCTTTGTCCCAGGTATTTCTTGAATACTGGAGCTAGATCTAGATTTTTTTTTAACATGAGACGTATATGAACAGGCTTCCATAAACAAATGGAGTCAAACATGCCATTTTCATAATATTGTGCAAAAAATCATGATCACCAATAACAGGATAGGACAGAGCAGCCTCTCTTTCATTTAGTCAGAACTTATACCTTATGGGGGGATGAGCAGCGGTTGGGCCCTCCTTTACAGATGAGGAAAAGAAAGTGCAAGACTGACGGGGCCTGTCCAGCATTGCTCAGCCAATCAGTGAGGGAGGCAGGGCCAGTGGCTTGGCTTTCTGCCTTCCAGGCATCTGCATTTACCCCACAACTCCTCAGTCCCCCTGTGTATCTATTCCCAGCCTGACAGCTTAATTCCTTAAAGGCATGGCACATTCACTGGCACCCATAATATGTGAGTTACTATGTCAGGCACAAGTAGACACGGTCTACATCCTCAAGTCACATAACGGGTCTAGTGGAAATGAAAATATCTTCATTATTCCACTAATTACCCAATCACCAATGTGTTACGTGCAATAAGAGAAAAATACAAGGTGCTTGTGGAGTGAGTAATGTGGTCACTTTGGGGGAATGGCTAGGGGAAATTGCCCTTTAAACTGAGAGCTCAAAGGATGATTCAAGAGATAGGCAGGCTAGGAGAAGAATGAGGTAGAAATGGAGACAGAGCCAGGGGGTCTTGAATTCCAGGCAGAAGGAACATATTTGTGAAGTCCCTGACATGAGTAAGGGGTTCTCAGAGCCCTGAAAGAAAGTGTTGTGCAGAAGCTAAAAGCAGACTAAAGCCAATTGGCTGACTCAGAATCCACATTCTGCCTCTTACTGCTTCCTGGCCCTGGGCAAGATATTTAATCTGTGCTATAGTTCCCTTTCTGTAGAAGAGGAATGAGAAACATAACTTAGTCCACTGGGGTTGCTATAACAAAATGCCTTTGACTCGGTGGTTTATAAACAATAAATATTTCTCACAGTTCTGAAGGCTGCAAGTCCAAGATCAAGGAATATTCAATGTTTAGTGATGGTTTTTGGACAGTGCCTTCTTACTGTGTCCTCACATGGTAAAAAGGCAAGTGAATCTTTTGGGTGTTGTTGGTTTGTTTTGTTTTGCTTGTTTGTTTATAGGATCTTCCTATGTAGCCCTGGCTGGCCTCAAACGCAAGATCCTCCTGCCTCAGCCTCCTGGCTGCTGAGATAATAGATGTGTGCCACCACAGTCGGCTCTCTGGGATCTCTCCTACAAGGTCACTAGTGTCAATTATGAGAGCTCCACCCAAACGACCTAGTCATCTCCCAAATGCTCTACTTCTTAAAACTACCACATTGGTGATTAGGTTGCAAAATGTGAATTTGAGGGGAACACAAACACCCAGACCACACCAAAAACCTTATAAAATTATTATGAGGTTTAAAGGAATGTGTGTGTGTGTGTGTGTGTGTGTGTGTGTGTGTGTGTGTGTGTGTATAACAGGGCTTGACACATATTCAGTAGTATATAAGTATTTGCTAAATAAAAGAAAGTGAATATACTGACAAAACAGAGAAGTCTATCATTTTTGGATTTTATCCTAGAAATAGTGATAGACCTTGAAGATGTCAACAGGTGATAGGATCAAAAGTGTCCGAAAGACAAATGTCTGAGATAGCAACATGGGCAAAGTGAAGAAGAGACACATGACCATTCAACAACATGAATATTTTGACTTGCTTCTGAAGAAAAGAACCACCATCAATTAAATAAACCAGTGGGTTATAAATGAAAGTACTCACATGATCATTATATTTCGCCACAGCTAATGAATCACCAGCTATGAATTCAACACTTAGAGAAGGATGATTTGGATGCTGGACAAGCCTGATAATCAAAATGTAACATATCTTCCCTTGCAAAATAGTTATTTGTATGTGCATCTCAAGCCCAGACTAGATTACAACCTCCTTTCTGGGCAAGGATTGCATCCCATGTCATGCATCTTTGCTCAGAGTAGGTGATCAGAAAATTCTTCTTGCAGTGGGTTGAACAATTCTGTGACATTTGATCTCAGAACTATGTCCATCCATTATGCTCCAGGCTAGGAAAATGACCTACACAATGTCCATCTGGGAAATTCAACATTTCAGGGATATGATCAGGCCAGAGGTCTTGTTTGTTTGTTTGTTTGTCTGTTTTTGTAGTACTGGGGGCCGAACCCAGGGCCTCACACATGTTAGGCAAGTGCTGCACCATTGAGCTGCACTCCAGCCCCTTTTTTATTTTATATTTTGAGACAGGGTCTCACTAAGTTGCTCAGGCTCCCACTGGCCTTGAACTTATGATCCTCCTGCCTCAGCCTTCCAAGTAGCTGGGCTTTCAGGCATGCTCCAGAGCACCTGGAAAGATCTTGGTTATTAACTCATGAATGATTACTCTGAAAAAAATGAATTTCCAACAGGAGTTGCTTGGGGAGGTTATAGGCTTGTAATATTTTGTCAGACTTCTTCACTACCACATTATAGTCTACCTGAGAGACATTAGAGAATCAGCCTGTCATTTGGTTTTGTCTTTGCATCTACCATAACTGCAAAAATGAACATTTTCCTGATGAGTCCAATACCATCTTTAATTCTACAAAAGTGTTAGTTTTAGTAGACACATTTGCTCTCAGCTGTCCCAAGACCTACCCCTGGTAGCCTATTATCTGGTGACTTCTAAAAGAGCCTCCACAAGAGGCCATCAACATGACCTATTTCTTGGGCCTTGAACACAGGGAGCACTTCCTGTCTCTGGCTAAAGTAGGACCTGTGTCATTCTTCCCAGGGTCAGATTCTACCTCCACCATCATCACCTGCTGTGTTACCCTGGCCACAGGTATCACCTCTTTCTACCTCAAGTTTATTATATCCAACACAGTGTTCATAACAAGACCCACTTCATAGGGCTATGGAGAAATAGGATATACTAAATCACTTTGCCCACTGCTGAACACATCAGTAAGAATTCAATTAACATAAGCTGCAATTACTTTCCCAGAATCTATGGAGCAATGGATTCCAACCCCAGTTTTACACTGTCCTAAATTCTGAAAACAAACAGTGTTAATTCACTTTAATTTTAAAAGTGCCACACAGCACTTTTAAGAGGAGTGGGAAGGTGCCATGAAGGCTTTAAAAGGCCTGATGTTTGCAGTACCAAAAATGGGCAGGAGTCATAGCCCAGGAATGGATTATTTTGATCTGGTCCTGTTGCCCCTGCTAGACCCTGCAGAACTTGTTCTGCTCCTCCCACAGCACACTTTGAGGAGGACCCACAGATAGAGGACTCTCTTGAGATACATAGCAAGGATATTATAGGAGATGGAATTTAGAACAGGACATGGGAGCTCTGGGCCAAACTTTGCTCCTGACAACTCCAAACCTAGTCAGCTTATAGCTTGTTTTCTAAAGTAAACTTTACATACTACTCGTAGGAAGATAAATCTACATGTACTAGTGATATACTTCTCTGTTTCTGCCTCCCCTTCTCTAAAATAGTTCATATTTAAGAATAAAAGACCTTTTTTTTTCCCCCTCTGGATACTGCAAAGAAAGGGCAATGTAGCAATCGGGCAGAAAGTAAACACAGTAAAAGCTATCATGAAAGAACATTTACTTGTATTCACTCCTTAATAAATTAAATTTCCCTGTTTCTTATTCACCAAGGCACGCTTGTGGCCACTGACACATGGAACAATTACTGCCTTTTGATTACAGATAAATTATCACTTTTGACCAGGCTGAGAATATTTTATTCTAGAAAGCCAGGGTGTTTCACTTTTAATATTTTATAGAAACCTGCACAGAATCATTCTTAATGATAAAACAACCTAATCTGTTCCATCAATCAGCAGTGATTATTCACATGGTCATATTGTTTTTAATCTCAATATGCAAAGTCACTAGCCATCATTTCTGTTTTTGCTTAGAAACCAAGTGGGAGAAAAGCTAAGTATACAGAAAAAATTTGGACGCAAAACCCTCACCTCTTACCCACCTATTTTCAAATTTCCCAGATATGCAAATGTTCGCCTTGAGAATTTCAAATTTCTTTTACAGTGTTACACTACTTTACATCAACAAATTAGGGTGTGCAACCCCATAAAACTCTTGCCAGGGTTTGTTCAAGAGACTGGAAAACAAGCAAATGCAGTTGCTGATTAAAATATGATTTATAAAGGGGAAAGGCTAACTGCTCATACAGTCAGGCAGTGCTAAGCACAATTTAACCCTGTTTCTAGATAGATGATGATAATGATAGACAAAAGAAGCATTGCTGTTAATTAGCCAGTGTAAGAGACACTGAGCCTGAAGATCCCTCTCTTGTTCGGGGAAATAGATTGTCTTAGCCATATCTTCAATAAGGTAAGTGCATTGCTGTCTATCCAGGGCCCAAAGCAAGCCTGAGTCTAACAGACACCTGGTGGATCTACAGGCTTAACAAATGCATTGGGTAGACGGGCAGCCCAAAGCCTGAGTCTAATTAAGAAAATATGTCCCTAATATTCTAGTCACTGCCCTTTCTTGGCAGCTCACTTTCAGAGCATGTGGAGTCTGCTAATGGACATGGCCACCATTTTGCATATTTCCAAAGGCCCCACATTGTGTGTGAGCAGTGTCCAGCCCACTCAGCAGGATACAATGACCCTGGCCAGAAATTCTTTCCTTTGTCCAGCTAAGATGGCAACCAGAGTAAAGCTCTCCCAGGAGGAGACTCCAGACAAACACAGCCCCTTCTGGGAGCAAAGGAACAAGGGCAATGTTCTTACATCCACACCACATCATCCCTTCAAGGAGAGCATCATATTAAGCACATTCTTAGCTTAAATATGAGCCGATATGCAAGAGTCTGGCAATTTAGATAATTAATACTTAAATTTTCCAAGTAAGGTAAGGGCTGAAGGACAAGTCCCTGAAACAATCAATAGGCCTCTGGACCCTGATTCTGATGAGAACCTCATTTATCTGTGCGATTTTAGGAAAGTCCTAAAGTCATATCCCATTTATGCCTCCTTGTTTAGATGAGGAAATAAACATGAAAGCTTTAGAATGCTGAAAGTGCTATACATATTAACTCTCATTGTGATCACAAAGTGATTGCGATGGTGCAACGTTAGTAAGAACATGGAAATTCAGATGATTTGCTCAGTTCAAATCTTTTCACTCACTTCCTGGACAAATTTTTAACCATTCTTTGGCTCTCATTTCCTTGTTCTGTATAATAAGATGAAAAACTCCTTCTACATCTTATCTGATTCAATGGTTTGTATGCTAAATAGTACACTGTAGGTTTCCCACAAAGGTGAAGTTCCTTCTCTTCCTTTTGCCAGGAGTGTTCCAGGAAGGGCCTCAGTGTGGTGAGAGCTCACTCACTCTTCTATACCCCTGTTCCTGGGAGCGCAGAGCCCTCCTCCACAGAGAGCTGAGTCCAGCTGCATGGAAAGGAATTTCCCAGAATTTGGCTCTTCTTCCAGAGACTCCTTACTTGGTCGTGTTTTCCATCCCAGACATATTTCACACAAGCAGCTCTGGGGAATTGAATGATATCTCTGGCTTGGTCTGAGACACAAAGCCATCTGGAGAATATAACTTCTGATACTTGCTCCTGGTTGCATCACACCTAACCACAAAACCCCATCCAAGCTCAAAGTTCCTCCACCACTTTCCTTTCTCTGTGGACTTAAATTCATGGGCCTGCAATGACCTTTTAAAACTTACAAAAGGCAATCCATTCTCCCTTTTGTCTCTTCTGGGCTGTTTCCCTAATGAGGGAACAGAAATATGGAGAAGGCAATTTAGGAATAAAGCCAAACCATCCAAAGTAAATCATTTCTGCATTGTTCTGGAATGTATGGCACATGTTTTCCTGGGAGCAAATTTATCTCCTTAATTGGGTTTTATTTAGGCAACTATTGAAATTAATTTCCATTCCCTGGGTGCATGCCATTTGATAGCAATGGCAGGCAGCCTGAGATTAAATTTTCTCTATGAATGAGCTACAGAAGAATCATTCGTGTGGCTAATCAATAACAACACATATTTGATATAGACCTAAAGACTTCAAAATTCCAGCTCAGAAATAGCATTCAGTGTCCTGCTAAACAATCAACAGTCTATTAAAGTTTGTCTTCCTGCCTGCACATTTGTTCTTAATTCTCATCCTGGTACCATTCCCAAATTTCCTCAAACTACTCTAGAAATCCTTCACAGAAGATGCAATTGTTATTCTGCTCTCTGCCACCTCATCTCCAGCCAAGCCTCAAGTGCCTCTAGATGGCTTCTTGTTACTAGGACACAGTTTTCCAGCATAAAGAAGGGCTGAGTCCCCAGATCCTTAGGTTTGGCTCCATTTGGTGGGTTGACTTTGTCTGTGACCAAGAAAACAGCTGAATTGCAGGGTGGTGAGTGTTCTGAACCAACATAAGGCCACCAGATGCTTAGAAAAAGGCGGTTATGAAATATATTCAATAAATATTCACATCCAATTGTGGTCTCATTCTTTAGTTTTGACAGTGGGAATACAAACAAATCAGCAGCACACAATTAGCTCTCCATCCATGGGATGGAATTGCTCAAAATTTCCATTTATGATCCATGCTAGGATTGCCACATGAACACAGACATTGCAAGAATATTGCCTGAGATAAGAAGTTGTTCCTTTGGTTGCCTTTGCCATTGTCCCAATTGTATGCTAAGAATTTGAATTCAGTAAACCCTCTTAGCCCTGGTAGTTGACAAAGGGTCAGAACTGCCATCGATCTGTTGTCTGAAATTAATTGATCAGAACATGACGGATGTTTTCCTGAAATGGAAAGAAAGAAGCAGCCCTAAATGCAGCAGCATTTATCAGAAGATTTCTTTTCCATAAACACATACTACAAGTAGGTAGAGATAGAACTAGCAAGATAATAAATTCAGCAGTATAATTATCACCAAGTGATTTGGCCCAGTGTGATCTAAGTGATTTTATCTGAGGAGTAAAAGTTAGGAAAAAGCATTAAGAGAGTAGTACAGACAGCCTGCACCACTATGGCATCCTATACCATCAGATCTTGGAAGCTAAGCAAGGTCAGGCCTGGTTAGTACTTGCTTGGGAGACCATCTGGGGACACCAGGTGCTGTAGGCTTGGGAGAAGGACCTGCCAACCCACTCCAAAAAACCAATCAGCCATTGAAAATCCTACGAATAGCAGAGAAGCACAACTATAGTATTTCATCTGTTGCACATAGGGTCACTATGAATCAGACACCAACTCAATGCCACCTAAAGACAATAGGCAGCAATAAAGGCATGAGCTATAGGGTCAGACCCAGGTTCAAGTGGCAACCGTACTATTGATCACCTGTGTGACCCTGAGCAGGTAGTTTGACCTTTAAGCCTCAACTTCCCCTTATGATGTGCTTAGTGTAGTGAGGCACATAGTAAGAACCCAATAAAAGTGAGTGATAGTAAAGCTTCAAATACCAGAATGTTATGGAACCGTTTTAGTCTCGTTTTTAACTGAGCCCCAAAGAGCTGTGCCAATTGTTCCCAAATTTCAAAATGAGATACCAAAGTAAGCAGGATTGATAAGGCACATGTTCTAAAACTTGTTTCTTCACTAATTCATGGATATAAAAGGTAATTTGGTAAGACTAAAAGAACTAAAGCTGGAGAGAATTATTTTGGAAAATCTTACCCTCATCTCAGTACTCATGAGCCGGTCTACAAGGAGATCACTCAGTGAGGTTGTCATAGGTCTCCCGGATGGTGACTAACATAGCAAATAGAAATTGGGCCATGCCTGTGAGAGATGTAAGGGACAAGGGTCAAACTTGGCTAAAATGGCCTGCAGAAGAAGACTTGAGACTGTGGCTAGAAAGTAATTGCCTTTCCACAGAAAGAATCCCAGATGTGGGCCACAAAAGAGATGGCAGCAGGGTGTGGGTGGTAGGTCTTATAGACCCTTTGCAAGAGAGCTAGGTGGGCAGAATTCTAAGATGCTACCCATGCCCCCAGTATCATACCCTCTCTTTGCACAATCATCCCCTTAGCTGAAACCTGTGAATAGGCTGGGATAACATTGCCAGCACTAGGCAACTAGTCAGTTGACTTTGAATTGAATAAAGGAGAGATTTCTTCAGTAGGACTGATTTAATGAGATGAGGCTTCAAAAGAAGACAGTGTCAGAGAGACTTCCTGCTATTCTAGAAGATGCAGTCTCTATGAGTTCTGCAGCAGTGAGCAAACACATTTTGCCAACAACCATGTGTTCTTGGAAGAAGACACCAAACCACTGATGAAGTCTCAGTTCTGGCCACCACCTGGATTTCTGCCTGTGAGACCCTGAGGTGAGGCCACATTTATATCTGTTCTACACAAACTGTAAGATAATAAACTTACATTATTTGAAGCTATTAAGCCTGTAATAATTTGTTCCACAGAAGTAGAAAACTAACATGAAGATACACTAGAAGAACAAGGAAACCTCAGCAGAAACATTCTGGACATAAATTAGTAGATGTCCACTGAGGAGACGAGTGACACAGGCAGCAGACCAGAAAAGAGAGTACCTCATTGTGACAGGTACAGCAGGTGATAGATCCTAAGCAATGGGACATTAAAGAACAAGCACCACAAACTCCAAAGAGCTCTACAGGAGAATCTGTCTCCTTCTTCCATCTAGCCCACCGTGCTCTGGCATCAGCTCACAACAGTGCCAGCCGGGCAAGGCCTTTTGTCTTCCTACCTTCTTCTTACACTCAGCCCCCAACCTGAACCCACCAACATGGGCATGAGAGTCAGAAACCATGGTCAGGAAGTTGGGGGAGGAAGGAAGAAATACAACATTGAGAGATGAGCACTGCGAGCACACCTCTAATCCCAGCAACTCCAGAGGCTGAGGCAGGAGGATCATGAGTTCAAAACCAGAGGTAGCCTGCATAACTTAATAAGATTGTTTCTCAAAATGAAAAATAAAAAGGGACTGGGGGTACAGCTCAGTGACCCAACCCCCAGAACTACAGAAAGAAGGAGAGAAAAGGCAGAAAGAAAGAAAGAAAGAGAAAGAAAGAAAGAGAGAAAGAGAGAAAGAGAGAGAGAGAGAGAGAGAGGGAGGGGAGGGGGGAGGAAGGGATGGGAACAGATGGGAGGGAAAGGAGAAAAGAGAAGAGCAGAGAGGAGAAGGGAAGAGAAGAGAAGAAAAAGAGAAAGGGAAAGAAGGAAGGAAGGAAGGATGGACATTGAGAAATGTGGAAGAAGTCCCCACTCTCCACTGTCCCCTGTCTACCTGCAGAGTTTTAACTTTGACCGAGGTTCCTACTTTTGATCGTTATGCTAAACTGTATCTTGTAAAAGGAGCTGAGTCTAACTTTTTTCTTTCTAGCTAAAGTGTCTAGAGAACATTTTATTATCTGAAAAGAAGTTACATTCCTGACTTAGCCAAGATTTCATCCAAGAGTAGAGGAAGAACTGATTGGGTTTATAAAAGTATTAAGAAAAAATAGAGTTGCTTTACAGAGGCACCAGGTAAGTCTGTTCTTTGAACACAAGAGTTCCTGGGATGTGAATCATGATTCACTACACTAAGAGAAAAATCTTTTTTTGTCCTGTTTATAGATAGAAATCACCAGGTTTGGAGGATGAAGTGAGAGAACTATTTCTACCTTAGCTGAGGATATGTAATATAAAAACTGATAACAATGATCAAACCATAAACAAAAATTCTACCATCAGATTGTGTTGAGTTCTATTCCATTGACGATCTGAGGCTCTTGGTTTCTTCTTTTCTATTTCCCTGCACACACATACCTGCTCCATGCTTGGGATGGAATCTGGAGCCTCACATATACCAGACACGCACTCTCCCACTGAGCCACATGCCCAGCCCCTCTTGGTTCTTTCTTAAGAGGAAGGGGAAGATGGTTGGGGTACTCCATGCAGCTATCCGATCCAACTCTAAAATGAGGGATCCAACTCTAAAATGAGGGCAACAACTCTCCCAAGCAGCTCCGCTGCCCTATTGAAATGGAAAGGATCTCTTGCACACTAAAAAACAAAAATTCTTCCAAGGCAACTCATTGTTTATTCAGTGTGGATACACTTTAGCACTGTCCTGGGCAAGATCTATAATTTACCTAAAAGTCATTTTCCTCACTCATGAAGATTGCTGTCTAGTAGAGTGGGTTTAATATAAATTTTCCTCCTGAAATAAAGGTGAGCACAAATGATAAGTAGGTACAAACACTCAGACACTCGCTCTTTTATGAGGCATCCCCCCACCTTCCATTGAAGTGTAAAAAACTGGCAAAATTGAATTTTTATTTCTACTCCTATGAAGGAAAACTCCTGCAGCTTTAGCCCTGTGGCATCTGATCCCGTCAGATCTCGGAAGCCAAGCAGGGTCAGGCCTGGTTAGTACTTGGATGGGAGACTGCCTGGGAACACTAGGTGCTGTAGGCTTAGGAGAAAGACCCGGGAACCCACTCCTAAAAATCAATCTGCCATTGAAAACCCTATGAACAGCAGAGAAGCACTGATAATAGTGTTTCCCCTGTTGTATGCAGGGTTGCTATGAGTCAGATACTGACTCAACAGCACCTAACAACAACAACAACATGAAGGAAATAGGAGGTGAAAAAAATGCTGGGCCACAGAGAGATGACAGAGTCTCAAAGAGCAAGAAAATAGAATGAACACAAAGCACGTGGAGTTAAAAAGAAGGGCTGAGGGTGGGACCAGCAATGGAGCAGAAAGAGAAAATGCACCAAGCCAGAAGCAAGGGCACAGGGTGAGGCCCCCAGTAACCCTGACATATCTGTGACTACCTGGAAAGGGGTAGGCCTGGACAAGGAGGCTTCAGGGAGGGTCACAACGCCACATTTCAGTCCTCAGCATCAAGAAGGTGGCCACGTAGGAGGCCTCCTCCTCTGAGCAGTTGTATCTCCTGATCTGAAGGGTCAGGGCTGACCACTGCGTGTTCTGCCAGTGAGTCATCAAGGCTCATGCTAGGTCTCTGGCCATGACCGTTTGACTCACACCTATATTCTTTGCCTGGAAGGTCATTCTGTGATATCCTTTCATCTCCCTGGCAAAATCCTAGACTACATTTAAGATCTAACTCAAATCCTACCTACTGCGTCTAGTCCACAAGCACATCTCTTGTCTCCAGACTCCTATTGAGCTGAAAAGGAAAGAAGGGAGTGATCAGCTGAGATCATCTACTTCTGCACAGGCCCAGGCTGGAAGGCTTGCATTCTCTTCCAGTTGTTGCTTGCAATATGACAAACTCTCCTCAAAACACAGTGATTTGGAATAGTCATTTTATCATGCTCATGAATTCCATGGGTTTGCATTTGGAAAGATACAATGCTCTGTTCACCCTGTCTGGGTCCTCAAATGAGGTGACTTTCCGAGCTGAAAGTAACTCAAGTTTCTGAAGGTAAAATAGCTCAGCTTAAAAGAATGACATCAAAGAGGTCTTCCTCACTCACATGCCAGTTGTCCAAGCTGGATGGCTAAAGTACAGCTCAATCAGGACTCAATCAAGAGCCACATGGCCACTCCGTCATGGTGGTCCCAGGGCACTCAGACTTCAAAAATAAGAATGCTGACAGGCTCTTTCTGACCTATACCTGGAGGTTTTTGAGGATCACTCTGCTGTTCTCCCTTGGACCAAGGAGACATAATTTGTCCATTGTCAAAGGGAGGTACATTAGACCTCACATCTCTACAGAAAGAATGACAAGGATTTTACAGCTGTGTTTTGAACTATCTCAGATACAATCACACATTTAATTTCCTCAGAAATGTTTATAGGATATTAGTATATCTCCTTCATAGGTTAGGAAAACCAAGGCCCCAAGAAGTTAAACAAGTTGATTAAGTCTCATGCCTAGAAGAAGGAATCCAAGTTTGTCTCATTTCAATGCCACCAATCTTTTTGTTCAGACTTTCTGCCACCCTTGAGTCATCATCACATTGTCATTTCTGTAACCCTAGATTCTTCAATAGCACAGATTGTATCTTTTGTTTCTTATGTATACATGACCTAAATACCTAAAAGGATAAGATTAGCCAACTGATTTCCAGCCCCTTCTTCTGCTAAAAGTATTGTATCCTTCATCTTGCTTTCCTCCTTAAACAATATATGTAAATGAGCTGGGAACCATGGCACAGGCCTGGAATCCCAGCAACTCTGGAGGCTGAGGTAGGTGGATCGTGAATTTGAGGCCAGGGGCAGCCTGTACAACTTAGCAAGACTCTGTCTCAAATAAAAAATTTTAAAAAAGAGGCTGGGGATGCAGTTCAGTGATGGAGAGCTTGCCTGGCATATGTGAGCCCCTGGGTTCAACCCTCCAGTACTCCAAACAAACAAACAAACAAACAAATTGAATGTGAATGGACCAGATTAACACCAATGCTACTCCTTCCCAGGAAAAGAGAAAAAATATAGGAGAAGGTTAAATATACAAAAACAGACGTTGCCCCCTCTTACAGGAAAAAAAAAATACATAAATCACCACTCATTAATTCAACAAATATTTATATGTGTCCAATACTGTTCTAAGTCGTGGAAATAAGTGAAGTCCCTGTCCCAAAGGACTCATACTCTAGGAGTTTAGATTGACTAGTCAATTAGTTAGGTGCTATTGAGTTGGCATCGGACTCTCAGAGACTCTAAGTACAATAGGTGAAATAGTATTGTTACTGCGTCTCTGCTATTCATAGGGTTTTCAATGGTAGATTTTTTTGGGGGGGAGTGGGTTGCTGGGTCCTTCTCACAAGCCTACATCACCTGGTGTTCCCAGGTGGTCTCCCATCCAAGTACTAACCAGACTCGACCCTACTTAACTTCTGAGATCTGAGGGAATCAGACGTTACAGTGGTAATGTTAAGCACTAAGAAGAAAATAATGCAGGACAATAATATAGGCAAAAACAGTGTAATGCTTTTAAAAGAGTGTCAGAGATGACAACTGAAACAGAGGTGCAAAGGAAATCAAGATCTTGATGTGCAGGATCTCATAGGCCACAGCAAAGAGATTGAATTTTATCCTGAGTGCAATGGGTAGGCATATAAGAATTTTAAAGCAACGGGGAAGGGGTATGTGTGACATGATTTGATTTACATTTTCTAAAGTTAGTTTGTGATACTCTGAAAATAATTTGCTAGAGTGGAGCATGGCAGATTAAAGACAGTCACAGATTTTTTGACACTTTTCTCATTGAGGAGTGGGGTCTATTTTTATTCCCCTTGAATCTGGGCAGGCTCCGTGATTGTTTTGACCAATAGAATATGGTAAAAGTGATGCTGTGCCAGTTTTTCTGGCCTATGCCTTAAAAGATTGACAGATTCTACTTCCAGTGTCTTGGAACACTCAACCATGAAACCTGGCCACCAGGTTGTGAAGAACCCAGGCAGAGCTCCAGCAAAGGTCCCCATGGGAAAAACTTGAGGCTCCAGAGGCAGTCCTGGCCGAGCTCACAGCCAAGACCCGGCAACAATGTCCTGGGAGGGACCATTCCAGGTGTGGATCCTCCAGCCTGGGTTAAGTGGCCCTAGGTGAGGATGCTAGGCATTGAAACAATCTTCCCAGCCAATTCTGAGTTCCTGACCTGCAGAGCTGTGAGAATGAGTTTTGGCATAGTTACACAACAATCAATAACCAGAACAAAAGACAAGAGAGGAAGCAGGAAGCCCAAAAAGGAGGCTATGCATAATGGACATGAAAGATAATGGGTTGGGTGCTATCAATGGAGGGGTGAACATTACTAAGATTCAGGATATGTTGACATAGAAGGAATTGGTGACTATATCTTGCTGCCTAAAATCTTGTGAGGGAAGAAGAGAAATCTAAAAGTAATGGAAAAATTATACATTATTAAGTCTCATACTAAATTTTAGGCATTTATGTGTTTAATCTGATTTAAAACCTCATTGCAGCCAGGTGAATCCCTGAAATCCCAGCTATTTGGGCGGCTGAGGCAGGAGGGTCACGAGTTCAAGGACAGAGGCAGCCTGTGCAACTTAGTGACACCCTGTCTTAAAATAAATTTAAAAAGCCCTCAGGGTGCAACTCAGGGTAGAGCACATGACTAGCATGCATGGGGCCCTGGGTTCAACCCCCAATATAGAAAAGAAAAGAAAGAAAAGAAAAGAAAAAAAAAGGAAAAAAAAAGAAAAGAAAAGAAAAGAAAAGAAGAGAAGAAAACTCATGACAACCTATGAGGTAGGCACTGTTGATACTCATGTGTTACATATGAGGAAACCAAGGCAGAGAGGAGTTAAGTAACTTTCCTTAGGTTGTTATGTGGGGAAGAGTTGCTCCTGGTAACTTGAATACAGGCTGTCTAGCTTCAGAATCCATGTCCTTCATGAACCTTAATACACCATATCTTGCTTATTCTTGTGATTAGCTGTATGACCTTTGAAAAGTCACTTGACCTTCTTAAGACATAGTTTTGTTATCTGTAAACTTAGAAGTTTGGAGAAGGCAATCTTTAAGGTATCTGCACACTGTAACATCCTGTGATTCAGAATGGCAGAATCCCTAGAATTTTGTATGTTTATTTCTAAAAATGGATGGATAACCTCAAGTACAGTCATCAGAAATAAAAGGCAGAATGTTTATTATAGACCATGGAGACACTCCAGGCCTGTGTAGTATATTAAAGATTTGTTGTTGTTGTTGTTAGGTGCCGTCGAGTCGGTATCCGACTCATAGCGACCTTCTGTACAGCAGGGGAAACACTATTGTCAGTGCTTCTCTGCTGTTCATAGGGTTTTCAATGGCAGATTGATTTTTGGGAGGGAGTTGCCAGGTCCTTCTCCCAAGCCTACAGCTTCTGGTATTCCCAGGCGGTCTCCCATCCAGGTACTAACCAGGCCTGACCCTGCTTAGCTTCCGAGATCTGATGGGATCGGATGCCACAGGGCTACAGCTGCAGGCTATATTAAAGATTAGGTACATTAAAACTAACCCCTTCAAAACAAGATCACATACCCAGAGCCAGCTGCAGTGTGTCTCCCTCCTTTCTTTCCTCAAGCTTGCAGACCAGTGTGATGAGCAACAGTATCCACAAGTTCAGTCCCCATCATCACATAATGCCAACTACCATACTTTAGAGACACTCTGGGGCAAAAACAGCAGACAAGTTCGTCACAGATGTACAGAGATATAGAAGCACTTCTGAGCTCTAACCACACATCTGCCAGCCTGGGGCATTTCTCACATCACTTAAACATGTTTGCAAAAATCAAAGCAGGAGAATTCTGGTTAGTTTTGAGTTCCAAATGTCTTTACTTATTTCAAATTATGTCAAACTCCCAAGGTACCATGAAGACACCTATAATTCCAAATACAAAAGCACTTTAATCTCCTTGGAATGGGGATATATATACACTAAGAAACAAAAGAAGCATTTTTTCCCAATATGATATTTTTCCCTGAACAACAAAATCCAAAGAGCTCATTTTTGCATGCTTGTTATGTATGATTCTTGTATGATTCTCCCCTTTGACATTTATAATATTATCTTCCCATTTTTTAAATGGCATATATAAACAGGGAAGGACAGAACTGAGATTCAAATCCAGATAGTCAAACACTACAAGCAAAATACTGCCCCTTACCTAATCTCTCCTGTAATTGTTGCATGTTAATATAACAGGAGAAGGAAGCTCTTTCAAGGACAAAGATCACAACACAGGCCCCCAGCAGCCTGAATGTCAATTCTTCTGAACCTGCAAGGTGCTAGGAGTCCTTCTGACAATTACCCTGTTGTGCGTAGCATGAATATCTTAGTATGGAATGGAATGATCCCAAGCCCTTCTTAGGTGACTACACCTACAAGTCAAGAGGGTACACTGATGATGTGATTTGGGCAGATTTCAGGTCACTGATGGAACCACAGTGGGGAGAGCCATTGTGTATACAAGATCCCACCCACAGGCATTTACTTTCTTCTACTACCAACTTCCACATCTTTGGTTGGTTAAGACCTAAACTGACCCTGTTACCTTGCCTCAGCCTCTACTACTATCATGTTCTATGGCCAGGATAGCCTGCATCCATACCACTGTGGTGTTCTACCTCGTCAGATCTCGGAAGCTAAGCAGGGTTGGACCTAGTTAGTACTTGGATAGGGGACCACCTGGGAACACCAGGTGCTGTAGGCTTGGGAGAAGGACCCGGCAATCCACTCCCCTAAAACAATCAGCCATTGGAAACCCTATGAATAGCAGAGAAGCACTGACAATAGTGTTTCGCCTATTGTATATAGGGTTGCTGTTAGTCAGACACTGACTCGATGGCACCTAACAACAACAATGGCCAGGATGGCAAGCCACATCAGACCATCCTAAGAACCTGGCATCTTTCTGCCTACCCTTCTATTTCTTATGGCTAAGTGGCCAAGAAAGCAAGCCAAGATCTATCTCAGACTCACCCAGCTAATTCTTTTTCCACTTTCCTAAGGGTTGGGTTTTGCTGAATTGGCCAACACCACGCTGGGACCCACTCATCTCCATGCTCTGTGTCCTTTGTTCAGAGAGTAGCAGCCTCCTCTCTCCTCTAGACAAGGCTGGCAGAAATGGAGCCCTGTTTCAATGAGTAGTAGAATAGCAGTGTGTTTATACTCACCTATCTCTGCATGATTTTCTTTCATGACTCCCAGCCAATGTCCTCCTGGAAGTGTCATGGAAGTGTGTGTGTATCAGAAACCTTACAGAAGACAAATGCTTAGATGAATATGGGATCCAGGCATTCCTCTTTCTCTGCCATAATGCTATCAAATCTTCACCCTATTGCTAATAATTCTTCCTCCTACTTAGAAGTGGAAACCAGAAACAGGATTCTCTCTCTCTGTTCCTGAAGAGGGGCAGCAGAGGGAGGATAACATTGCCCCATTACTGTCAAGGGCCACCAACCAGAGGCAGGACAACAGAGTGAGGCTGTAAGAAAGCCACTCTTTTGGTAATTTTGTCCTCATAAACTGCATGTAAATTGAGTTTTAACAGCACTGTTTCCATAGGATAGATGAAAATCCAGAAGCCTATGGGCCCCCAATGACTTGACTCATTTTCAGCAGCATCAGCAAGGGCGAAAGGACCAGGAAGCACCCTGTTAAGTCACCCAGGCCTCAGGCCAACCAAGGAATATTCAAGTGAGGCCCTTCTACTCAGGTAATTTAACTACTTCATGGAGAAACACTGCTCACAACCACCTCAGGATCCAGTCATCAGCCTCTGCTCCTCCCATAAATAGACATTTCTGTGCATAGGAATGTCTTTCACTTTAGTCTATCTCCTTCCAGTGCCACCATTCTGTCCTCTAAGCCATCAAATAAGTCTAAGTCCCCTTAAAATTTTTATCTCCTTGAGTATTTTAAATTAATCATCTTGCTGTGATGATGAGTCAGAGATGCATCACCCTGAACTACCACCAAGTGTCTTCAGAAACTTAAGTTTCCCAAGTAAACTGAATGTATTCCCACAGGACATGGTTTCCAGGCTTCACGCCATTTTGTTCACTCACCGCTGGTTGTGCTATAGACTGTCAAAGCTCTTATGTAAATGAGGTACCACAAGAGCACTATTCCAGATATGCTGAGGCCACCAGAATAGAATGAGACCTTTCCCTTTGTCCACATGAGTACTAATACCTCTTTAGTGACAACCATCACTGTGTCACCTGGTTAGCAGCTGTATCACACCAGTGGCTCCCTATGTGCAGGTAGTCAGGGACTTGGCTTTAAAAGTGAGAAGGTAAGAAAATGACCAGAACCCTGACTCCTTCCATCACTGAGTCTAATCTCTTTCCTCATTCTGAAAGCCCATTTTTTGGTCTGGCATATGTGGCAGCCTTATCATTTCCTGAGCAACTCACTACGGCTGGCTTGGGTGGGAGTACAGTTGCAGGAGTGGTGTAAGAGTATTGAAGGGAGAGGGAGAGAGAGAGACATCTAGAAGGAAGCCACATGAAACTTTAACAGGAGTTTCTAATAGCATTTTATTGGCTCCCATCCAGCCATTTCAAGTAGTTAAAATTTTTCCCAAGTTTTCAGAGTTATTTGGTAATAGGGTTGAGTAATTTTGTCTAGGCGGGGATTTAGCTCAGTTGGTAGGGTGCTGCTCTGCAGTCTCTGACATCCTGTGCTCGATTCCCAGAACTGCAAAAATGGGAGAAGGACATGACAATCCACTCCCAAGGCAATCCCGAAACAATCAGCCATTGAAAACCCTGTGAGGGTCAATATGAGTCGAACATGACTCCATGGCACCTGACAACAATAACAACAACAATTTTGTCTAGGTAGTGTTCTTCTTGTTCACTACTTTATACTCTACAAACAGCTAAGTGAGTTATTTCTCAAATTATAAACCATAGAACCACAGACTATTACATTAGAAACTTAAAAACATGGTTTTCTGGGTGGCACACCTGTCTAATTGAATCAATGTCTCTGAAGGAGCCCTGAACTCATCTTTTTCACAAACTCCCCAAGTGGTCTGTAAGTACAGCATTGTTTTAGAAACAGTACCTTCAGTAACTCTAGTTAAATCATTCTCCACCTTGGAGAATAAGAGGATAAAAACCATAGAGCTCTTTAGGAAAGTAATAAGGAAAGGTCTTCTCTCCTAATCTTTAAGATGTGCTTAAATACAAAGAAAAACAATCAGAAAGAAAAAAAAAAAACAAAGAACATCAAACAATGGTTAAGCAATCATACTCATAATACCTTGTCTTTTTTACTTGATGGGAAAAATCTTGATAAAAGCTGGTTGGTCCCATGGGACTAAAGATAAGAAGATCAAAAGATCTGAATAATTGCTAGTCACAGTTGTACCAGCAAACAATATTACTACATGTGCTATCAACACCTCAGCCTCAGATTTTTCTATGATTTAGTGACCTGAAATAGAATAGAGTTCAAGAAGCAAGATGAGGCTCTGTGGTAAATAGGAACCAAACACAAAGGAGCTTATAGTCCTTGATAAAGAGTTTACACTTTACTTCCTTTTAGATAAGGAGTTATGACAGACCCGTTAACTGTTTCTCAACTCCCAACTCTCAACTCTCTTTTCTTGCTTGCTACATAATAGACTGAAGCTGGGCTACATTTCCCAGCCTTTCTTTGGTTAGGTGTGGTCATGTGACTGATAACCGGCCAATGGGCTTTGGGTGGAAGTTTTGCACTTCACTTCTAGATGTAAGCCATAAAAACCTCTCATGCCATCCTCCAGTTTCTCTTCCTCCCCACCCAAGTAGCTAGAAATTAAGGACTACAGGGATCCAGAAGTTGATAGGTATAGTCAAAAGAAAGAGCCAGCCTGGGTCCCCAACATAACATATTGAAAATTCTCATGACACACTCATATTACAGTGGTTCATGAGCAAGACAAGCACTGGTATTCTGTTAAGAAGTTGAAATTTGTGACTCATTAGTAAGATGTCTACTATTATCTTAACTAATACAAGAATCATTACAGGACTTAGGGTACCACAATGAATTCTTTGTGTACAAAAGCCACCCTGTTGTCAAACTACCTGGAAAAATTGTATACAGAGCTAAACATAAATATAAGTTGCTTACAAGGAATCTCCTCTGTGTAAAATAAGAAAGAACAAAGATCAAGGACATTAATCAACACATTGCTTAAAATGACTTCTGTGGGTTATTTGATGCCATAAACTGCCTATTGTTGTTGTTAGATGTCATTGAGATGGGACCAACTCATAGCAACCCTACATACAGCAGAATGAAGTAATCTCCAACACTGTGCCATGCATTGTTGTTGTTGTTGTGTGCCATCGAGTCGGTATCCGACTCATAGCGACCCTCATAGGGTTTTCAATGGCAGACTGTTTCAGGATTGCCTTGGGAGTGGATTGCCAGGTCCTTCTCCCATTTTTGTGGTGCTGGGAATTGAACTCAGGACCTCAGAGACTGCAGCACAGCGCTCTACCAACTGAGCTAAATCCCAGTCCTGTGCCATGCATATAATCTCTTTTATGTTTAAGTCCATTGTTGCAGACACTGTATCAAACCATTTAGTTGAGGGACTTCCTTTTTTCCATTGACCTACCAATCTCCCAAACATGATGTTCTTTGTCTGGGATTGGTCCCTCCAGACATCTCCAATATACATAAGACACAGTCTAGCCAACCTTGCTTCCAAGAAGCACTCTGGTTATACTTTTTCTGGAATGGACCTGTTAGTTCTTTTGGCAGTCTGTGGTATATTCAACATTCATCTCCAGCACCATAATTCAAAAACACCAATTTTTCTCCCGGCTCCCTTACTCACTGTCAGCTTTCACAAGCATATGATGTGACTGAAAATACCATGGGATGAGTCAGGTGCACCTTCATCTTCAATGTGAGATCTTCAATCTTTTCTATTCAACGTTTTAAAGAAGTCTTTGCAACAGCTTTCCCCAATGCAATGCGTCTTTCGATTTCTTGACTGCTGTTTCATTGGATGTTGATTGTAAAACCAAGTAAAGCAAAATCCTGGACAACCTCTATCTTTTCTCCATTTGTTGCCAAGTTGTTTACTGACTTGAAAGGATTTTTGTTCTCCTGATGTTAAGGTTCAAGTCATACTGAAGGCTGTGTTCTTTGATCTTTGTCAGTAAATGTTTCAAATCCTCTTCACTTTCAGCAAGCAGAATTGCATCATCTGCATAATGCAGGTTATTAATGAATATTTCTCCAATCATGGTGGCACATTCTACTTCATAAAGTCCAGTCTCTCAGATTATTTGCTCAGCATAGAGACTGAAGAAGTATGATGAGAGGATACAGCACTGATGCCCACCTTTCTTGACTTTAAACCAGGCAGTGTGTCCTTGTTCTGTTTGAAAAATTACTTTCTGGTCTGTGTAGATTCCTCATAAGTACAGTTCAGTGCTCTGGTATTCCCATTCTTCATAATGTTATCCATAATTTGTTGTGATATACACAGTCAAATGCCTTTGAATAGTCAACAAAACATAGATAGATACCTTTCTTGTGTTCTCTGCCGTTGGCTAATATCCATCTGACATCAGCAATGATGTCCCTGGTTGCACACCCTCTTCCAAATCTGGCTTGATTTTCCAGCAGTTCCCTGTTAATATAGTGCTGCAGTCACCTTTGAATGATCTTTAGCAAAATTTTATTTGCATGAGATATTAATGATACCATTCAATAACATCCAAATTTGGTTGGATCCCCTTTCTTAGAAATAGGCACAAATATGGATCTCTGCCAGTCAGTTAGCCAGGTAGGTGTTTTCCAAATCTATTGGCATATGAGCACCTCCAGTGCTGCATCTGTTTGTTGAAACATCTCTATTGGTATTCTATCAATTCTGGGAGTCTTGTGTTTCACCAGTTCCTTCAGGAAGCTTCCACACTAGCCTTAGGTGCCATTGATTGCTGATCACATGCAACCTCTTGAAATGTTTAGTCATCCACCGATTCTTTTTGGTATAATGATTCTGTGTATTCCTTCCATTTTCTTTTGATGTTTCCTGCTTTGTTTAATATTTTCCCTGTAGAGTCCTTTACTATTGCCATTTGAGGCTTGAATTTTTTCTTTATTTCTTTAAGCTTGGGATATGCAACATGTTCTTCCCTTTTGGTTTTCTATGTCCAGCTCCTTGAACATGTCATTATAATATTTGATTTTGTATTCTCAAGCTGTCCTTTGAAATCTTCTGTTAGTTCTTTAACTTCGCCCTGTCTTCCTTATACATTAGCTGCTTGATGTTCAAGGGCAAGTTTCACGGTCTCTTTTGACATGTAATTTTTTCCAGTCTTCTTAATAACCTTTTGCTTTCCCTATAAAATGATGTCTTTAATGTCATGCCACAATTTGTCTGGTCTTTGACCATTAGTGTCTACATACATCAAATCTGTTCTTGAGGTGGTTTCTGAACTCAGGTGGGATATACTCAAGGTCATACTTTGGTTCTCATACACTTGTTCTAATTTTCTTTAGTTTCAGTTTGAACATGCATATGAGCAGTTGATGGTCTCATCCACAATCAGCACCTGGTCTTGTTCTGACTTTTAATATTGAGATTTTCCATCATCTCTTTCCATAAATGTAGCCATTTTGGTTCCTGTATTGTTCCACCTGGTGAATTCTGCATGTATAGTCACCATTTATGTTGGTGAAAAAAAAAATGTATTTGCAATGAAAAGGTCATTGGTCTGACATAGTTCTGTCATGTGATCTCTAGCATCACTCTGTCACCAAGGGCATATTTTCCAACTACTGAGCATTCTTCTTTTTTTCCAACTCTTGCATTCCAGTCACTAGTAATTATCAGTATATCCTGTTTACATGTTTGATGAATTTCAGACTGCAAAAGCTGGTAAAAATCTTCCCTTTCTTCATTTGTAGCCTTAGTGGTGGGTGCATAAATTTAAATAATAGTCATATTAATTGGCCTCCTTTTGTAGGAATATAGATATTTTCCTATCACTGACAGTTTTGTACTTCAGCAGCCCCATTTCTCTTTAAGTTGTCATTCCCAGTATAGTAGATCATATAATTATCTGATTTAAAATGACCCATGACAGACCATTTTAGCTCACTGAGGCCTAGAAAGTCAATGTTTCTGAGCTCCATCTCCCTTTTGACAATTTCTAAATTTCCTAGATTCATGTTACATACATTCCACATTTTAATTATTAAGGAAAGTTTACAGTTGTTCCTTCTTATTTTGAGTTATGCCACACCATCAAATGGTAGTCCCTGGGGCTTTACTCCACTCCCATTATTAAAGTCAACTCTACTTTGAGGAGACAACTCTTCTCTGGGCATCTTTTGAGTGCCTTCCAATATGGGGGGCTTCTTTTCCAGCACTAGATCTAACAGTGTTTCTCTGCTATTCATAGGGTTTTCAATGGTTAATTGTTTTGGGAGTAGGTTACCATGTCCTTCTCCCTAGTCTGTTTAGTCTGGAAACCCAGCTGAAACCTGTCCACCATAGTGACCCTTGTTGTTTTTGGTATCTAATACCTGCCTATGGACAGGTGAATATCCATCAACAATTCATGTTGGGAATTTTTAAAATGCACCCTAGGAATAGGGTCCCTCAAACTAGCCTGAGGAACTGACCTTTAGATGACCCCAGGCCCACATTCCACCCACTCACTCCTACCCCTCCCATCAAGTGAGCAAAGATGGCCCCTGACCAGCCTGACCCAGCCTCAACCACCTGTACTTTGATTGGCTACCCTTAGCCCCCTGATTGGCTCCTAAGGCACCCTAACTGATTGGACCCTTACCCACCTTACCTACCAATCCCCACTGCCTCCCAAAATCACCCCTTTTAAATAACTGCCCCTACCTGACAGGTATGACAGTTTACCTGTCCTACCTGCCAGGAATGTCTCCTGATTGGCTATCCCCAGTATACACCCCCTTCCAGGAGCCTATATAAGTAGGCTCCTGGACCCCACTTCACCCCTTCACCTCTCACCGTCCTTTAAATGCTGTCCAGACCCTGTCACCTTGATCCAGTGTTCCCCAATGCTGTGGAAGACCATCTAGCAAGTCGACAAGTCAAGACCAGGTGTCCCGAAGTGCCGAAGGCTACAAGCAACTCACAGAGCCTCCCAATTCCTCCCATCCTTGGGAAGGAGGGAGGCAGAGAAGGTGAGCTGTAAGAGTCAAGACCACCAGACCTCCAGCCCAGTGGAACATCAGTTGCTTGTAGCTGTACCTTTAAGAGCAGAGCTGTAACATCAGTGAGTCTGCAGCATAGAAGGCTGCAGGCTTTGAGCTTGCACTTGACAGGGGCTGCTTGCTGGTTGACCCTCACTCGGGGAGCAATCCAATAAATTTTCCCTCTCCTGTTTCCTGCAGAAGGTCTCCCAAGGTCCTTCTTTGGTGCCTCCGGCCATCACACCAACCCGGTCCAGTGGGTCCCTGATACCCACTTTGTGTTAGGGCAAGGCTTTGACCTCTGCTGGGCCTGAGCCTAACCCCAACACATTCAGATCAAAGTATTGTTTACATATCTGTGGGTTTTTTAATTATTTATTTTTGCAATACTAAGGGCTTGAACCCAGGGCCTTGCACATGCTAGGCAAGCATTTCACCATTAAGCTGCATTCCCAGCCCCCTTTTAATTTTGATTTGATTTTTTTATTTTGAGGCAGTATCTCACTAAGTTGCACAGACTCCCTGTGGCATCAAACTGTCCTGCCTCTGCTTGCCAAGTCACTGGGATTACAGGTGTGTGCCACGACATCCAGCTGTTTCCATATTTTCTTTTTACTTTTTTATTAGTAATTTTTAATGTACAACTTAATGAGTCTTGTTATGACATTTCCATACAAGTATTTCATTGTACATTGCTCACCTTAACTTCCCCTTACCCTCTCATGACCCTCCTCCCTTTTCCCCTCCCTTCCCACAAATGGTCTCCTTTCTACATGCATATGTGTTTTGTGAGTATATCTATTTATACATGTAATTTCCAATTTTGCCATAAGGGCAAATTATATTATTATTTTTCTTTTCTCCCCTTACTCTTTCTTCTTGCCCCTTACCCCTTTTCTTTAGTCTATTATCTTTCCCTAGTTAGATTGTTTCCATATTTTTAAAGAGCATCAACAATTTATACTTCCTCATATAGCAATCCAAATTTTCCTTTAGCCCAAGATATTTTTATTTATATACAAATGTCATTTTGCTGCATTTCAAAAATATTCAAATATTCAGAAAGATATTCTTTGAACAGCTGGTATGTACATCTGCTACCTCCCCCCTCCCCAGATCCACTCTTCCCTTCTTCCAAACTATCATAGTCTTTACAGGACACATGGTCAACCAGTTAGAAATTTTGTGTCTAGTCTCTCTTACAGCTAAGCTACATGTGAGCAGATGACTCTGTTCTCTCCCATGGAATGTGAAGGGAAGTGCGGGAGGTAACCACTTCCAGCCAGATAGAACATTTGTTAATGTAATTGACAGGGCGATATTTTTCAGAGTTACTGGCAACCAAAGGCACTCAATAAATGTTACATTTCTTTCTACCCCATTTAATCTCAGTTTTGAACTTAAAACAATATGTTTAACATGATACTATTTTCTGAGTGTGAGAAAATGGAAGTAAAGCACAAGGAATTGACTTTTCTAGCTTGTTCCATAGTTCAAATTTACCCTTGGGTACTCATTTTTCAGGCCCACACTGTCCCCCAAAGACAGAAACTGTGTAACATATATTTTTAAATGTCACCATTTACCTCTCTTCCTTTCTGAAATTTAAAAATGGCATTCATCTACAAAGCTTTACAAAATAAAGACAGCATAATATTTGTAATTAGAGAAGTGCAGAGAGACATAAAGTTCTCATAATTTCCCCCATGATAATTATATCATTTTAGTCTATATATGTATATATATTCCTGTTTGGGGCTGGGATTTAGTTCAGTAGGTAGAGTGCTGTGCTGTATTCCCTAAGGACCCAAATTCAAGCCCCAGCACAACAAAAATGGGAGAAGGACATGTCAATCTTCTCCCAAAGCAATCCCAAAAGAATCAGCCATTGAAAAACCCTGGGAGGGTCTCTGAGTCAGACTGGATTTAATGACACCTAATAACAACAACATACTTATTTTTTTTTTTTACAAAAATAAGGTTATCATTAGAACATAGAGTTAGGTAAACTCGCCTTGTATTTCTCTTTAGTCCCTTCATGTAGAGAGACTAAAGGAACCAAAAGCGCAAAAAAACAGTTAACTAATTTATATACATATACATATATATACACATACACACACATTATATAAATATATACACATATATAGACATATATTTTAAGATATAATTCACATAATATAAAACTCACCTTTTTCAAGTGCACAATACAGTGGCTTTAATATGTTCAGAGTTTGCAGCCATCTGATTCCCTAGTATTCATCACCTCAAAAGAAACTCAATATCCACTAGCAGTCACTCCCACTCTCTCATCTGTCCAACCCCTGACAATCACTAATTAATTTTCTGTCTTTCTGTAGTTGCCTATTCTAGACATTTCATAGGAATGGAGTAGTATAGTATATGGTCTAGTATGTTTTTGTGTGTGTCCTCCTTTAATATGATGATTTTAAGTATCATTCATGTTTAACACATGGCAGTACTTTATTTCTTTTTAAGGCTGCATAGTATTCCATGGTGTGGATATATTTATTTATCCATTCATCAATTAGGATGATGATTTGTTTCTTACTTATTAAATTTTTGTTTAATGCCTACATAGTATTGCACTTGATAAGAGTCATTCCATCAAATGAGATATGCCACATTACTTATTTCAACCCTCTAATTACAAACAGCCTACAGCTGTAGCCCTGTGGCATCCGATCCCATCAGATCTCGGAAGCTAAGCAGGGTCGGGCCTGGTTAGTACCTGGATGGGAGACTGCCTGGGAACACCAGAAGCTGTAGGCTTGGGAGAAGGACCTGGCAACCCCCTCCCAAAAATCAATGTGCCATTGAAAACCCTATGAACAGCAGAGAAGCACTGACAATAGTGTTTCCCCTGTTGTACAGAGGGTCACTATGGGTCGGATACCGACTCAACGGCACCTAACAACAACAACAACAAATTACAAACAACAACAATTACAAACTATTTGGCAATAAATACTCCTATATATGAAATTTAGGAATTCTGTCTCACTTTAAGTTAGAAATGGGCAGCCAGAATGGGATCAACCCTTTCCTAAATTGCATTTGAGGAAGATAGTAAGTGCAAATATGGGGCAGGATAGGGTAGTAAAGTGGTGAGGAGGCCACTTTCTTAAACTATTTATCATCAAGGAAAGCATATTTGGGAATATGCCCCTGAATATGTCAGTTATCCTTCAAATAAAATGATTTGCCCAACCAAGGGCAGATGTAGGTCACAGACTGCCAAAATGTGATTCTCGGCTTTTGCAGACCTGAAGCGGCCTGAGGCAGTACTCTCTCAGCCCTAAAAGGCTGAATATAAATCATGCTTGTTGGCAATTTCTGCTGACGTGCTGCCTGACACATGGCTAAAAGCCTCTCAGAGCTGAGAATAAATTCCAAGATGGCAATGACAGCTATAACAATGATGCCACATGTTAAAACATTTAAAAGCCCTGAATAGGAGTAGTCATTCAACACAACATCCTTTACTTAGATAGATCCTGCACATTGCAAGACAATGGGGAGGGGGATGTGCTGTGCTATGGAAGAAAGGGAGGAGAAAGATTGTTCTGCATAATACTACAGGGATGAGGTTCATAAGCAATAGATGAAGTGCCCCTGTTCCACCCTCACCTCTTCCGGCCCAAAGGGATCAAGTTCTTCCAAGGCATTTCAGTTGTGAGCAGATGTCTACTGTGCAAGAAGAAAATGAGACAAAGGGGGATAGAGCATTGCTTGAAAGAGCATAATAAACACAAATTATGCTGCCTCCAATAGACCGTACAGCTTTCATTTGCAATCTGGCTTATTCCACGTGATTTGTTTCTAAAGGATTCAGGTTTGTTCTGGGATGGGGTGGTGGGAGGTGGTTAGGTTGACACTGCATCCTGGGGGTCAGCTTCTGCAGAGTATTCTGTCAGGAACATGTGCTCCAAGAGCATTTCTGAGGCTCAAGGATTTTGTTTAAAAAGCAAAGTCACAAAAGGGAGAAGGTTTGCCAGCCTATCCCTTTTTAGCAGTTCGCCTTTGCAAGAATTTGCCGGAGACTAGTTTTTTTAACCAATAAAATTGTATGTATGTGCATATGTGTGTATGTGTGTGTTTTCAGAGAGAGCTGTTTTGCAAAGGGAACATGCCTTGAGATTTACAAGAAGACTTGGCAACATGGAACAAACTGAGGGACCTTCTAAGTCAAAAGAAAAAAGAAATTCCCTGGTGGTTGCTGGCTCACAGATACTCTGCAAAATGTCCTGGGATGGGGACCATCTGGATAAAGATACTCCCACCCCACCAAACAAAATGTGAGTTAGAAAACAGGAAAAGCACACCCCCACACATAAAGCCAAGCCAAGAAGCCAAGTGATTGAAGGGCCGCATCTCTGCACAATGCCAGGAGGAAGAGGAGCTCGGAACACAGGAGCAGTTAGGGTGCTGGGGCAGTGCCCCTCTGAACGTCCCAGAGGGCTGAAGGAATGTGGGTCCTGCTGACTATGGGACCATGGCAGACTGGCCAGAGGACAAGAAGAAGGCAGGAAACTGAGAAGCTTCCACTGTCATAACTATTCTCCATGCTTTCTCCAAGTACTCTGGGGCCATCCGAAATAAAGACTATTTCCTGGTTGGCGTTGGATGATGGAATGGCCAGTTCCTTCCCGGGAATCATCAGTGTTTGAAATGTTATGAGGCTGAGAAGAGTGGAAGATTTCATCTGCTAAGTCAGATGAACTGTCTTGTATTCAAACATGTAAATAAACATGCAGGAGAGTCACATCAGACAAGGAATTTTCACTGGAGTAAGAAATTATCTGCAAATTTAATTTTTTTTTTTAGTTTAGTATTGGTTACTATAACACTTTGACAATTCTAACAGACTTTGTTGTTGTTGTTAGGTGCCATTGAGTTGGTATCTGACTGATACTGACCCTACATACAACAGGTGAAACTGTATTGTCAATGCTTCTCTGTTATTCATAGGGTTTCAGTGGCTGATTTTTTGGGGGAGTGGGTTGCCAGGTCCTTCTCCCAAGCCTACAGCACCTGATGTTCCCAGGCAGTCTCCCATCCAAGTACTAACCAGGCCCTTCCTTGCTTAGCTTTGGAGATCTGACAGGATTGGATGCCACAGTGGTATAGCTGCAGGCTCTACTGGACTAGAGTCTCTTAATTTGTAAATTACTTTGAGCAAACTTTCATCATAGGCACAAGTGGTCCACAGGTATATGCAGATGTGTGCTATGGTATCATTGTTTCCACAGCCTTTGTTTTCCAAGTACAGCAGGATGTCAGACTTTTCATTCTTTACAGAGAAAAGTTACCAATGAGCTTATTTGCAGTGGGGGTGGGGGGGTCCTAAAACAATTATTTTCCCATCAGAGTGGTGAGGGCAGGCCTTCCCTTGTCTCAGCACTAAGCACCCCTTGCCTCCAACATCACTTCCACATCTGTTTCTTCTGTGTCTTTGAACTGCATAATCAATGTCCCCTCCCAATCAACAGTGCATCCTCTTCATTTTAGAAGCTCATTGGTTATAGCTTCTCTCCAGAATTGCTGTCCACAGCTTGTGATACAAGATCCAACTCTGCTCCAAGAAGATGGCAAGTGGCCCCCAGGTAGAGGTGGAATAAAAGGAAAGTTGACTGCTGCCTGTCAAACAGAACAACTAGACAAAGACAGGCTGAGTATCACTATTCCAGACCACAGGATCTTCTCCAGCTATTAGCAGAGCCTTAAAAAATAAAATCAATCCATGTGGCCGGGCCAGAAACATTGTGGTCCTGGTTGCTAAGCACCCACTTTCTAGTCAGGAGTTTTTGCTTTACTAAAGAGCCTCCGTTGCTTTGTATTTTTCCTAAAATGGTTGTATTGGAGTATGTACGTATGTATATATAAGAGATATAGACAGACAGATTGTCTCCATCTAGATGTAAGAGATAAAAGGGTATAGACACTTTAAGATGACATTATTTAGGAAAAAGAAAATGGAGTGAAGATAGATCTGTAATGGTCTTTTTTTTCTTTCTTTCTTTCTTCCTTCCTCTTTCCTTCTGTTCTTCCTTGCTTTTTTGTCTAGGGGATGCTTTTCCCTAGATGAATGCAAAAATGGACCCAGTTGAGATGGGGAGTGTGGTTGAGTGTAGACTGTTGTTGTTGTTGTTAGGTGCCGTCGAGTCGGTATCTGACTCATAGCAACCCTCATAGGGTTTTCAATGGCTGTCTGTTTCGAGATTGCCTTGGGAGTGGATTGCCAGGCCCTTCTCCCATTTTTCGGTGCTGGGAATTGAACTCGGGTCCTCAGACACTGCAGCGCAGCACTCTACCAACTGAGCTAAATCCCAGCCCAGTGTAGACTGAGCACGTGCTTAACCTGTGTGAGGTCCTGAGTTCAATCAACTGAAACTTTTTAAAGTTTTGTTTTGTTTGAAGAAGAAGAAGAAGAAGAAGAAGAAGAAGAAGAAGAAGAAGAAGAAGAAGAAGAAGAAGAAGAAAAAGGAAATGAACCCCATTATATAAAAAACTGTTCTGGCCAAAGATAATAGAGGACCCTCATTCTTGTTTGCCTTTCCCTTCAGGTACTGCTTTCCTTTGTTAGCTGTAGAGACCATTCCACTGTGTCTGGGGATCCACAAAAGGTCTGAAAATCATTGGTGTCATTGAAAACCTGTCAGCTAGGCATGAGGTAGTGGGCATCCAGAGACTGATTCCTATTTCCAAATGGGGCTCAGGCCCTTTCCTGCCAGGGCAGGAACCAGAAGAACCAAGAAGCATTGGGTGCTCAAGAACTGTCTGGCAGAAGTTAGTAGCCTGGAGGTGATGAGGAGGAGTTGGCTTAGCTCCTGGGCGCCAACAAGTTTCTCTTACTCCTTTATCAGGATCCATTGGTGTTCCAGATTTAGTCAAATCACTGTGGTTCTTTTCAACCATGAAGTTCTATCCAAAGGTTCTAACTCGGTACATCCAACTTTTCTTTGGAGAAAATACTTTCAGAGATGCCATGGAATATAGTCAAGTTATTCAAGTCCCACAGTAAAGAAGCCATTCAGAAAAGAATTATCACCATGACAGTTCAGGAAACAAAGTATTAATTAATTCAGTTATAGACATGTACATAACAATTTACTTCAATCAAGTTAACTTTATGAGTTTTTCCCAATTCAAGTCTTTCGGCTTTAAAACTGTTCCCAAACATACATATTTTAGAAACTCATCTTATCTGTAGTTTTCCAAATTATACCACACATCAGCAGGCTTTTTTGTACAAAAATTTCATATAAAAAATGGTAAAAGGAACTAGAGTTAATAACTTTTTGAAAAAAAGAAGGGAAAAATACTCACATACCTTCTTTTATTCTTTTTGCTAGGGATTGAACCCAGGGTCTCACATATGCGAGGCAAGCATTCTACTACTGAGCTACACCCCCAGTCCCCCAAATCTGTTTTAATTTTTGCATATTACCTTGCAGTCTTTACATATACTTTATAATACATAACCATTACCATGGTGTCCATATTAATTTTCACTCTAGCTTTCAATTATTATATATACAGTTTGTAAATTTCTTTTTAGTCTTCCTGGTTATAATTGGTAAAGGCTACATAATATTTCAGTGTGTTGATACATCATAGTCATTAACCATTTCCCAGATGTATGTCAATGACTGATCAAACAGTATGAAAGGTTCAGAATGCAGTGCCAGAGGTTGTACTTCCCTTTTGTGGAGACCAGTCTCTGAACCACCAAAATACTGTTTGTTCCAGGTTATCACTTGGTTAAGAACCAAAATACTGTTTGTTCCAGGTTATCACTTGGTTAAGAACCAGTGGATTATAAGCCCTCCTCCGATGTTCTCAAGGTTGGAAAACACATAGGACACATAGAAGGACTTTTTAACTTACCTTGGCCTCCAAATACAGAGGAAGTTGGAAGTATTGACCTCAGCATTGTTATTTTATTATTATTTGTTTGAAGATCCTAGGTCATGGCCATTGCCATGTGCAAGGCATTCTTGATTATCTCCAGTCCCACCTTCCAGGAAAATCTAAGTCAGAAATAACTCAATTAGTAAGTAACTTCCTCTTTTTAAAAGTATATAATTTGGAAAGCCTGGCATGGTAGCACATGTCTGTAATCCCAGCAATTAGGGAGGCAGAGGCAGGAGGAACGCAAGTTCGAGACCAGAGGCAGTCTGCATAATTTAGAGAGACCCCCATCTCAAAAAGTAAAAAAAAAAAAAAAAAAATGGACTGAGGGTGTAGCTCCTTGGTCCAGCTCTTGCAAAGCATGCAAGTGCAAAGCCCTGGGTTCAACCCCTACTACCACAAACAAACAAACAAAAAGTATATAAGTTGGGAAATAAACTCACAACCATTAGAGCTGGAAATTTTTAAGGCTCTAGGAATTACAACCTTCCCTAAAACAATACACCTCTTCTGTTTGGCATTCTGCGAGCATTTGGATATTCTGACCAAACTTTGTCATCTTCCAAAGTAACATTGGGCCCTCAGTTGTGCATCTCAGAATGACTAGACCTCAACTTTTTTCTTCAGTCAGAATTTGGTTTTCAGATGCAGTGGGTGGTTATTTTGATTATGTTTCAAATATGTTCAGAGGGTTTTGTCAACAGGAACCCAAAATTTTCACTTCTTAGAAACATTCCCTTTGCTCCCTTCTCACTGCTACTCCTTGTCATTCTTGCTGTAAAACATGCTAAATAATTCCAGCCTTCCAAAGCCGTTTGCACCTTTCCAGGGAGCGTAGCGGGTACATGGGCTGCATAAATACTAACAAGGAAATCAGTCCCTGAAAAGTGCTAAATAATCACATTGTTGGAGCTATAACAGCAATACAAAGCACTTTCATTTTCACAAGTACATTTTGAATGTAATAAAATAAAGAGTGTTAGTTAAACAGAGACATTTGCACCATGGGAGGTTGTACAGCTATTCAAAGGTAACATTGACAGAGGTTAATATATGAAAGAGGCTGTTGGGAACAGATTATTATTATTATTTTAAGTGGAAATATACTTACAGTGTTTAAAAGGAATAAGACTGCAATCTTATCATGATAGGTCCTCAAGTTCTCAATTTTTAAAAAATACAAATTTGCATGAGATTAGTTCACATCATTCAGTCAAACCTGAAATCCTTAAGGCATTTCTCCCCCTTCTCCTTTTTTCTCTTAAACCTTCCATGTTCAGTGCATCGAGTTGGTATAATCCAAACAGGATAAACAACTCGCTTGAAATGAACCTTGATTCTCAGTGAACGCAATCATGCAAAGAATAATGACCACTTTCCTTGGCTGTCACCAGAGCTCATGTATCATTAAGAAAATGGAATCTTAGCCTTTGTCTCCACCTATGAAACCTATTATTGGGATTTTGAAGACAGGGGCTCCATTGCAGTCATGAACACCAACAACTAGAAGCATTTTGTGCCAAAAACAAGTGCATTACAGGCTTTCTCCCACACCCCTTCTGGAAAAACTTACTTATTTGCATTGCTGAGGATCCAACTTGGGGCCTTATACATGCTAAGCAAGTGCTCTACCATTGAACTACAACTTCAGCCCCTTATACGAGGAAAATCTAATGACATACTGGACTCTTTTAGTATCTAGGACCATGATGAATGAGTCTCAAATAATAGTCCATTAAATAATTTTTCCTTATTCTACTTGCCAAAGACATTACATAACAAAGGCAGGAAATGTCTCTATCATTGTCTCTGTTCCTCCTTTGCAGCTTTTATAACTAACTCCCTATAGTTATCTTTGCCTTGAGGACTCAAAGTTCTGAGATACTAAACAAAAAAAAAAAAGGTTTAAAAAACATCCTTAGTTCTGGACCTCATAGAAGTTATAAACATGCCTCTTACTCTAACTCATGGGGCAGACATTGACTGGCAAGAATTCCTAACTCTCCTTCATTTTGTATGAAACTCCTCCATCCCATCTGTGAAATTTTAAAGTTTTGTTTAAGCAAACATGCCACCAGACTCTAGAAAAACAGCAATGCATATTGGCCTAAAACAGACATAATATCAAATTCCACCTCTGGCACTCATTAGCTATTTGACATGTGACAATTATTTAATTTCTCTAAACCTCAGTGTCCACATCTGTAAAATAGGATAATAAGTATGTGTATGAGATTACTGCATTGTAAAAACTTAACAAAATGCTTGTGAAGTAGCTAGCTCAGGACTTACCATGATAAGCCCAAAAATGTATTGTTGTTTTTTTTTAATTAATGCTGTTTTTATTTTGTGCTTTCTCATTTTGTTCAATGAGGGCCACTTACCAAATACTGAATGAATACTTTCTCTCCCCATGTAATGAACTGAATGCTTCTTGATAGTTTACTGTCTTATAATTTAATCTTAAATTACTCTTTATTTGAACTTCTTTTACCTGGATTATAAATGCTCTTCAGGAAGGGACTTTATCTTATGTTTTTCTGTTGGGTTGAACTATTTGAAAAGGAAGTCACTTACTGAACATCTACTAGGTGCAGAGTGCTCCACACTCTGTCAATTAGTCAACAAGCTACATGGAGTGCTTACCTGGGCAGAATTATCATTTCACAATTTGGTCCTTATTTTGTAGAAGGCTCATGTTTAAAATAATGAAAGCTCATTGTGGTACAAGTTTGCACTGCCAGCAAATCTTTCTGTGTGAGTATGTGTGAACATCTCAATGTGAGCAGGAAGTTCAGGCTCTGTTACAAAATGTTCATATACAATCAACACAGAGTAATAAAGACATCACAATTTCAGTGCAAGTCTGCAGGGAGCCTGAGAATCCTACCATCATAAAATGTTATAATTTCAAAATACTTTTAATGAGCATCTGTAGGAATTGAGTTATAATGTCTTTTTTTCTAAAGATTTATAATATGACATGAATTTTCCCTCATAGCGAACCTCATGTTAGCATCCAATTTAAAATGTTACAAAAATGACGTTATTGCCCAACATCTGTTTTATCAACTGATGATTTTGTTGTAAGATTATGATAAGGAAATTATTTCAGAAGACAAAAGACCCTTATGCCACCATTATTCTTAGATGACTTTCCTTTTGCTCCCATATCTGCTAGGAAGGCAGAGAGTCTAGTTGGAAGAGACCGTGAAATGTCACCTTGGCCCATCTTAGACTCCCTGCCTTAGGTGCTCCAAAGAAATGATTGTCTATAAGTTGTCAATTACCGATACAATATCTAGAACTTCAGAAAGGAAATATTTATTTATTTACTTGGAGGTAGGACAGAGTCTCACTCTCTAGCCAAGGCTGGCCTGGAACTTGCTAAGTAGCTCAGGCCAGCCTTGAACTAAAGCCAATCCTCCTGCATCAGCCTCCCAAATTCTGGGATTACAGGCATGTGCCACTACACCTGGCAGAAAGGAAACATTTTTAAATTTCAGATCCTATTTCAATAAATTCTTTCTTGCCAGGTGCCATGGCACACTTCTGTAATCCCACCTGTTTTGGAAGCTGAGGCAAGAGGATCACAGGTTCAAGGTCAGAGGCAGCCTGAGCAAATTATAAGACCCTGTCTCAAAAATGAAAAATAAAAAAAAAGAGGTGGAGCACTTGCCTATTATGTGCAAAGCCCTGGGTTTAACCTCCAGTACTGTAACAATACATAAATAAATTCTTTGCTTGACCTCAAAGTGTCCAGGGTTAACAGACCTGTAATGAAGGTAATACCTTCCTACTGGTAAAGTATGGAGAGATTACTAATGAATAGAGATTACTAGCAAATGCCACTATATCACTCTTTATGAAGGTAATTGTGATGTTCATGATCAATAGGAAAATATTTTTTGTTATCTAAAGGTATTTTAGCTATCTGAAACAATCCACTCAGACTATACCCATTTTCAAAAGTATCCAGGCCAAAGCCAGGCATGGTGGCACATGCCTGGCAAACCAGCACTCGGGAGGCTGAGGCAGGAAGGTCTATAGTTCTAGGCCTGCCTGGACTACATGGTGAGTTCTAGGCCAGCCTGAGTTACCTGGTAAGACCTTTCTCAAAACAAAAACGAAAAATATAATGATAACTATCTTCTTCTAATAATATTCAAAAGTTAAATAAGAATAAAAGCAACAAAATTTTCATACTACTGACCTCCCATATCATACTCCCACTTTTCCAGTTAAGAATAGCAGAGGCTAGCTGCTAGAGGGCGAGGATTGCCTCTTTTATTCATGGCTGAATCTCCAGGACCTAGAAGAGTGTGGGGATGTAACAGGCACCAAATAAATAATCATTGACCAGCTTACTAGAGGTTCTCTTTCCTCCGCCAGTCAATCCTGTCTCTGCCTCTCCTCCTCCAATCTCATTGTATCCTATACCTGAGAGGTAGAAGCAGGGCAGAGAACAGAGAGCAGGGGGAAGGAAGAGGCTGGTACCCCAACGAAGGAGGCCTCTATCTAGCCTTGGGACCGTGCACTTGGGTTTGGATTGCATGGTCTATTTTTAGCTCTGACTAAATCATCTGTAAAAGCATTAAAGATTAATGCACTAATGCTCTATTAGGACTTGACTGTTCATTATGGTAAATGATGCTTTGTTTGAAATTTGTAAATAAAAAATAATTTCTTCAAACTTCACAGAGGTTTCCATCCAAATCAATAAGACCTTGGAAATCATTGAGAGTGGCAGGAGGCTCAGATGGGAAAAACATTTAAAAATGCAAATCAATATAGGAATCCCATAAAAAGCTGAAAAACAGCATCAGTTAAAAAGAACAACTAGGTTTGTATTTTATTTTCTGAAAGAAAAATTGAACAAGGCATGGATCACTTCAATGGGTCATTCATCTCTGGATTAGAAAAATATTGCATTCTGGGATGTCATGACATTGGCAGGTTTATAAATCAGCCTTGTTTTGCTCAATCATTTCAGAAAATATAAGATTTGATCCTTTAGTCCTCATAGACAGAGGTAAGCTGCTCCGGAATAAAAAAATAGCATATACATACAGTTTTTGTTAGATGCCATCCAGTCAGGTTAGACTCATAGCAACCCTGTGTACAACAAATGAAGCACTACCAGACACTGTGCCACACCTGGCACTATTGTCAGTGCTTTTCTGTTATTAATAGGGTTTTCAATGGCTGATTTTGTTTTGTTTTGAGAGTGGGCTGCCAGGTCCTACTCTCAAGCCTATAGCACCTGATGTTCCCAGGTGGTCTCCCATCCAAGTACTAACCAAACCTCATCCTGCTTAGCTTTGGAGATCTGATGAGCTACAATGTCAGGATGGTATAGCTGCAGGCTATTTACACATACATGAGTCATACACATACATATATACACATACACACATACACATTAGAAAAAATATTTCTACATTTCATCCATATTTTTAATAGAAACTAAAAACATAAGAAAAGATGCAAGTTGAATTCTAGACTCTTTCCAGTATGGTTTTGCTTCCTATTATTTCCCATTTCAGCCCACTGGAGAAAACACTGTTTTCCCCACAAATAATGTAGTACAAATATTCGGTTGTCACTGTGGAAATAATCATAAATATATCATAAAATAGTGTTACAGTTCTATTAAAACACATTCACACACACATACACTCATAAGTATTAAGCAATATATAAGCCAGAGATTATTTTCTTCATTGCTTGAATGAAAAATTTAACTTAGAGGAGACTGTAGAAAATATATAGAATTTCTAGCCAATAGGAAAGTTTATATTCTGATAGTTATTGGTTGATATTTGTTAAAGTCAGTTGAATAAGAAAGACACGGTTCTGGAAACATTTGGGTCCTTAGTAATCTGGCATTTGGGGGACAGTAGTGGGGAGTGGGGATAGGATGTCAGACTGCTATACTAAATTATAGATATTCTCCCTTGCATTGAAATTTTACTGCTATTAGTAAAATAAGATATAATTCTAAAAGAATGTTAGAATACTCTTGAACATATGGGCCAAATTATAAGTAAGATAGAGTGAGTAAAATAGGAGATGTAGAGTTATTATTTAAAAAGAATTTGCTGACTTCAAGAAGTCTAATGCTCTAAATTGAAGGCCAAAGGTCACTTCCTCCATATGTATGCACTGAATAAATGTTGATTTAGGAATAAATGAATGAATGATCGAGTCTCTAACAACAAACAAATTGTGACAGAAACATCTTGATTAGATCACATTTTAGAAAATCTGAACCCCAGATCTGTGCATCCCCAGTATCACCAGTACAACTCTATGAAATGCAGAAGCTCAGGTCCACACTGGATTCTGCAATGAGAGCTGAGAAAGGGGAAAAGAGTTGCAGAGAATAAGAGAGAGAGAAAGAGGGAAAATGGTGGGATTCAGTAACCAGGGAAGGGAGCAGTCAGAGCCCAAAATCACAAATCCAAAGTCTAGGATCCAAATCAAGTCCATCTCAAGCAGGGATTGAATACAGGCAGGAGACAGACAGAGGAGAGGTGACAATAAGATTTCTTCAAGTTGCCAGGGAGCAAGGAAACCAAATAAAGGACGTAATCTCTACATCATGACTAGGGTTCCAGAACAAACTCTAGAAGATTGGGGTGTTTTCATCTCCCACATAGAGGAGCTGCAGTGTAGGAGTCATGTGTTGGGATTGACTGACCACACATAGAAGAGAAGGCTTTGGCATTGGCCCAAATATCTCTAGGTACTTGGGGAGCCAAGATTTATTTCCAGTCTTATCACTAACAGGGATGTGGACACAGACATCATATCTGCTTGGAGCCCCCTGATTCCATGGTTGAGAGACCTGATCCGACAGGCCAGCTCAGTGAAGATGGGACAAGCAAACTGAATTTCCTCATCCAGAGCTGTTCCCCCAAACCACACAATATTCAACATCCCCAGGTCACGAAAATTGGCATAAATGCAGGCTTCGTGATTTCAAGGCCAGCAGGTGCTGACATTAAGGTGGTAAAAATTTAGTCACATTATACAAGCCAACTAAAAAGGGCAAAATGATAGAAATGGAGAATGGCAGGAAGACAGAAACACACAAAAAAATGTTTAAACTCACAATACTATAAAATGGTATAACATTTTAATAAAAAATTAGCAAGGGTTTTTTTTAAATATCATACACAGTGAGTGGTACTGGTACTCTCATATACTGGTAATAAGTAAATAAACTGAGGATTAAAACGTGGCTCTGGCACAAAGAGCCTTAATTCTACTTCTAAGTATCCATAAGCAAAATAATCTGAGATTCAGATAAAGATATTTAAGCCACAGTGTTTACCATTGTTGTTGTTGTTGTTGTTAGGTGCCGTCGAGTCGGTATCTGACTCTTAGCGACCCTCATAGGGTTTTCAATGGCTGACTATTTTGGGATTGCCTTGGGAGTGGATTGTCAGGTCCTTCTCCCATAGTACTATGTATAATACTAAAAAAATTAGCTCTAAATACTAAATATATATAAATTGCAGTACATATATCCTGGTGAAATATTAAATAATCATTAAACATGTTGATTATGAAAAAACTTTAATGCCATATGGTTTGTTAAAGTGGATCATAAAGTCATTATATTCTCAATATGTATACAGAAAGATCTGTATCCCTACAATTTGTTTGTATGTATGTGTTTATATACCTATACATGGATATAGATACAAATATGTTGTTGTTGTTAGGTGCTGTCGAGTCAGTATCCAACTCATAGCGACCCTCAGGGTTTTCAATGGCTGAGTGCTTCGGGATTGCCTTGGGAGTGGATTGCCAGGCCCTTCTCCCATTTTTGTGGTGCTGGGAATTGAACTCAGGGCCTCAGAGACTACAGCACAGCGCTCTACCCACTGAGCTAAATCCCAGCCCAGATACAAATATAGATACCGGTAAAAATACACAATTATAAGATGCAGATAGTAAGAGCCTAAAAAGAAATTAAATAGAATGTCATCAAAATGTATAACATTGTGAGTTATTTTTATTCTATCATTTATTTTGAACTCTCTAAGTTTCTTACAATGAACCTATATTGCTTTTTATAATCAGAAAAATATAATAAATTATTCCTTTGTGTTGGTCTTCTTTTCATTTTAGACATAAAGGAATAGCTTAGCATATAGCTTTGTAAAGGAATCCCATTTTTGCCCCTTATACTGTCTTTGTGACCTGGGTAGATTACTTATTTTCTGTGAGATTAATTTTGCTTTATGTAAAATATTCATAATATCACCTCAAAAGTTTGTGAAGATTAGATAAGAAAACAAAATATTAGCATAGTACCTGACAATGGTCTAGAAACTCAATGAATGGCAGCTGTTATTACTATTTCCAGTAAATTTGCACTGCTCCCAATTCCTGCTCTGACCATTTATACCCCTCAATGCACACTTCTAGTCTTCAGATCAGGTTCATAATGTTAAATTAGCATCCTCTCCAGGGGCACAAGGAGCTAAACCCTGGGTTTAGAAGAGAAATCTATTTAGAACAACACAGCTCATACAATTAAGCCCCAGCAGTTTCCCTGTCACCTTATTCTGGCCACTCAATTACTTCCTTTCATATCTGAAGAGCCATCGAAAACCCTATGGATAGCAGAGAAGCACTAACAGTATTGTTTCACTTGTTGTATGTAGGGTCACTATGAGTCAGACACTGACTCGATGGCACCTAACAACAACAACATCTGAAGAGTTTAAAGCCACTGCTACTTATAAATCTAATTCTTTTGTTGGATTGCACAATGTTCCATACTTACATACCCTAAAAGATTAATTTTATGTGCCATAATTTGGTCTCCATACTAAAAACATTATCTCCCTCAACTTTGTTTTATTTATTTATTTATTTATTTTTTAGAACTTTGTTTACTCTTCACACAATTCTGGGCAAATGTTGAGTTAAACAATTTGTTCAACACAGAGTCCCAACTGCACGCTCTCCAAAATCGTATGTCCAACTAATAATTCATTTCACAAAAGGAATGTGCATATAGAGAAAATTAAGCAGCTGGAAATTAATATTCAGCCAAAAAGACTGAAGGAAAACATGTTGTTTAACTTGGGAACGTGAAGACTAAAGCCGGTTAGTCTAAGCAGTTTGATATATGGAGCTATTGTTTACCCTGGTACTACATGAAAGAAAGACACAGAGAGACAGAACCCAGAACGCAGTGAGGGAGGGCTTAAAATATAGTAAGATACAAAGTTCCCACACACACACAAAAAAGAACAAAATAAGTTTTTTTTCAGGTAATGTGTCTCTTTAAATATTGCTACACACTTGAGAAAGTTGTGGATTCTTTTAAATCTCTGATGGAAGAAGGAAATGGGGAGGAAATTTTAAAATAGATCTAGTTAAGTTGATATGTAAAGGTGGCACCCATCAAATTTCATAGATTATAATTAATTATTCTACTTTAATCCTCTTTGAGGTACTAGGGTTTAGCTCAGTTGGTAGAGTGCTGCTCTGCATTCTCTGAGGACCTGGTTTCAATCCCCAGCATTGCAAAAATGGGAGAAAGACTTGGAAACCCACTCCTGAAACAATTGTGAAGTAATCTTCCATTGAAAACCCTAGGAATAGCAGAGAAGCACTGACATAGTGCCAGCATGGCACAGCGTCTGGGAGTGTTATATTCTGTTGTACATAGAATCACTATGAGTTGGACTTAACTTGATGGCACCTAACAACAATAATCCTCTTTGAAGACTGTGTACAAGAGATAGCCTATGTAGTAGAGATATTTTCAGTATTTCAGATATTTCAGTATTTCAGATATTTCAGTAGAGATATTTCGGAGAAGTTCATATTTCAGGTCAGTCTGGGCAAAGGGTGGAAAATAATGGTATTCTGTGTAACAAATGCTACTTGCAAACCACTTACTGAGTTATTCAATAAATATTATTGAGAAGATACTCTGCACTGTATTGTGCATTAGAGCTGGGAATACCAGCAAGAACAAGACCTTCAACTGCTTGATCTCATGACTGTGTGTTTTAATCACAGAGCCTTAAAACTAGACAGATATCACGTCACATTCACAATGTCCAAAATTCTCAGTATGTCTCAAAGCCTGAAAACAAACATGAATAGATGGATAGATGGGTGGGTGGACAGACCAGTACAGAGATGATTGGATGGATGTATGCCCATAGTCATTCGTCATTATCTGTGAATTATTTAACTCTGAATTCACTTGCTCACTAAAGTTTATTTGTAAGCCCCAAATTGACACTAGAAGTGTTTTCATAGTTGTTCATGGACACCCACAAAGCAGAAAAGAATCTGAGTCACCCACTGCACAGGTTCTCAGCTGAGTTCAAACAAGGTGACAGTCTACCTTGTCCCAGCATTCATGCTACAATCAACTACCTATTTGCCAGTCTTTTTGTTGTTGTTGTTAGGTGCCATCGAGTCGAGTCTGACTCATAGCCACCCTCATAGGGTTTTCAATGGCTGACTGTTTTCGGGATTGCCTTGGGAGTGGGTTGCCACATGCTTCTCCCATTTTGTGGTGCTGGGAATTGAACTCAGGACCTCAGAGACTGCAGCGCAGCGCTCTACCAACTGAGCTAAATCCCAGCCCTGCCAGTCTTTTTAGTGGTACATTTTTCCTATTTTGTAGTTTTGCTGCTATTTTCACTGTTTACAATGGTCCCCAAGTGCAGTACTGACATATCATCTGGTATTCCTAAACCAGGAAGGCTGCATTGTATCACATGGGGAAAATAGGTGTCACATAGCATCGTTCAGGCATGAGCTATGGTGTCACTGTTCATGAGTTTAGTGATAATGAATCAACTATAGTTTAAATGTTTCTTTAAACAGGAACTCACATGAAAAGTTTTAATATTGTTAAGGTGATGAAAGTATGACCACTGTGTTTTGAATGAAATGCTTTGAGTTTCTTTATTAACTTAGTTGGTAGCTACTTTGTCCAGTGAATCCCACCAGGGCACCTGCACAGGTCTCCTGGAGGTGAGGAGGCCTCAGTGTCAAGGGTCAGACTGCAGGTTCTAAGGATGCCATGACACAAGTGTTTAATGCTTGTACAATCAGGGGGCACATGGCATGCCTGAAGGCCACACAGACAGGGAGAGGGGACATGTGGCCAATGTGCCTAGGGGTCTTGGGTGTTATCCAAACAGGTCTCCCCAGAACATTTTAGTCAGTGGTTTTAAAGCAAGCACTAGCGAGTTCTAGGAGGCCACAGTGTGACTGAGAAGTAGACATTTAATTTCTTCAGCAAATCCCTGAATGGTTCACTTAAAGGATGTGGTGGGAAAACGGGGAGCCCACTCTGTTGGGTGGGAGATATTTCTTTACGATCTCAGCTGTGGCCACCAGTTTGAGCCATATAGAGATAGCATAGAACTGGAATCTGTGTCCAAGGAAGCTGGGCCTTGCTTCTGGTAATGAAAAAGTTAACCTATTTAAATATGGATGCAAGTTTGACATAAAAATTATAAGAACCCAGTACCTGGGGATTCACAGGAATCTAATTCTATATTTTCTCTAAAAGCAATGTTTCAGTGTTTATAAATTCAGTGTTCACTGCAATTTTATAGAACATAATTACCTTTAGTAATGAGAATTAACGATGGGAGGCTTTGAGGGGTGTGAGATAAGTCATTAAGTGGAGTAATAATACATAGTTTTTGCTTTGAGGTGAAACATCTTGCTTCTGTATGTAGACATAGTTTTACCTTGAACAGTTCTGGAATGACCAGCTTCAGTTAGGAGGCCAAAAAAAAAAACAAGCTAAGCCTTAAAGATCCTCAACAGTGCCAGCTGTTGGCCTCCCCTGCCAACCCCATCATAAACGAATATTTTCCCAGGCTTGTATTTGATTTCAACACTCAATTATTTTCTTCAACCTCACCCACATGCTTCTACATGTCCAATAAAGTGTTGAGTTTTTTTTTCTCTTTTGCTGTAAACACAGTACAAATCTACCTCCCACATAAACAGTATCTGCTACAAAATCATGTAGCACCCACATATTTATTTAATGAAACAAGACCCAAATGGAAAAGTTACAATCTCATTTAAAGTTTAGATGCCTGGGGACAATTCTGATAATGTTTAGAAGTAGGTAGTTGTGGGAAGCAGAAGAAATGAAAGATAAATATTGGCAGTGGCTGAAAGAAAACAAAAAGGCTATATTCAGATCCATGAGCAACACCAATAAATGGCATGATGTAAAAGATGAGAGATTTCATGAGTATTTGATGCTTAGGCATATCTTCTCCTACAGGGCCGGAAGCCTTCTAACTTCCACAGCACAATTACTTATGAAAAGGAATGAAAGTATTTATTATTATAAAACATTCATCAATGGCCTTGAATCTATAAAATTTAACTAGAAGTCCTACTGTTTTCAGTGACTAGGGACTTCTAGGTAGACAAAGAATGCTCTAAGAAATTTTGATCTTGGTGGCTGGATAATGCCAGCAGGTAAAATCAAGGGAAGAAAGATGCTTTGGAAGTGTTCCTGCATTCCCAGAGGGATGGGTAGCACATTCCACAAACATTAATGAGTCACTAAGGAGCCAACATTTTGCACAAAATGAATGAACTACGGGGCCTAACCAAAAGGATCTCCTTTTTCCTTTGCTTTATTTTTCAAGATTAAAAATAAAATGGAAATGAAACAGTCAGGCCTCAATGCTTGTGTAGCTTTGAGGATGACTTTTTGCAACATTTTGACTGGTATTTACAAAAAATGTTCAATTTACTTATTTTTGCTGAAGGATTCTAAACATTCAAATTTTCCTTGAAAGGACCTGATGACCTCTCAGAAGCATCTGATGGCCAGATTTGGCTTTAGCTATAATTATACACTTTTATTATTCTCACTTTTGCATCTGCAGTGTGTATATGTGACCGACACTGGTGTTTGTCTCCCAGAAAGGCCCTCTAAATATCCTTTCTGGTTCTTGTTCACGGTGGCCTGGAAGAATGTCACAGAAAAGTCAGCCACAGGGGATGTTAGGGGGCAAAGGGCAAGGCTAGAAAGGGCAAATGATTAAGGGAAAATAGTTCAGCCACCATGAGTGCCAGGAAGTCAGTTTGAGGGACCTGAAAAAGTTGGCTGAACTAAAGGTTCTAAACTGAGCAAGCATGTCTTTGTCTGTTCCTGGATGTATCTACAACAACATGCCCTCTACCCCAAGTGATGCCATTGTGCTAATAATGCCAATGCTCTCAACTCCTTTGCAGGACCATTATTTCCTGTCTCATGGCCAAAGACATCCTCTCTAGAACATCCTTATCACTCATCCACACACTTCAGCAAAGTCCTTATCACCATGCAGCTTATTTGTAGGATGTAGTGGCTCAGCATATGAGTTCCACAGTCAGGGCCTTCCACTGCTACTTTACACCACTGTGGCCTAGGACAGATGACTCTATTCTCTGTGCACCATTAGCCTCTTCCATAAAAGGTGATCTGATTAACATTTTGTTGTTGTTATTGCTGTTCTTAGCTGCCCATTATTTGAGGCCCTTTTCACATTTAGAGAATCTTGGTGCAGGGCCAAACCAGCCTCTCCTGAAGGAAATTAGGAATGTGAGTCACTCAGGGTCCTAGGCTTTCCTGCAACTATGGTGCAGTCATAAGGTCGACCTCAGCCCTCAGATTCTCCCACTCAGGATTTGACCTCAAAGAGGCAGAGGTGGTGGAGAATCATTCCAGTGATAGGTGGTATGGCTCTGGCAAGAAGGTCTGCTTTTTCAGGCAGCAGGAGCAGAAGGACAAGAGGGGACAATGGTGTTGGCAGCATCCACAGTGCAAGTTGAGGCATTTGGACTTTAGTGGTGTCAATTCTGAGGCATAACTTTGGCTATGGAGAAAAGTAATTACTTAACGGAAATACATTAAGACTAGAAGGAAAACTGAAACAGAGCAAGAAAAACAGTCCTAATCAAATTAGTCCTCTAATTGTAAACCTTTAATAGCCCTCTCTCCAATAGATTAATATGCAAATTGTTACTTTGGCCCATAAATCTCTTCAGAACTTGGCCAAGTTAAATTTTCTCGACTAAAACCCTGCTCTGCTATAACCAAATAATATATTTTCAAAAGACAGCAGAATTCTCTCCAGGTGGCAAACATAATCATGTGCATTTAGGCCTTTACAAACTACTCCTACTCAACCATTAGTGGTCCTTCTCAAAAATCCCTTCAATGGTACACCTTTTCTTTGTAGTACTGGAGATTGAATCCATGGCCTTGTGCATGGTAGGCAAGCACTCCACCACTGAGTTGCACCCCCAGCTCTCACATTCTTTGTTTTATTTTAAGACAAGTTCTCACTAAGTTGCCCCTGGCCTCAAACCTGCTATCCTCCTGCCTCAGTCTTCCAAGTAGCTAGGAGTGCAGGCATGAGCAAAGGCACCTGGCTCTGAGCACAACTTTCTGACTCCTTTACAAGGTAAAATCAATTCCTCTCTTTGGTGTTCCTCTAGTCCTTGGCAAGTGTCTTTTGAGAGCATTTACTCTCTGGAGTTGTGAGCTGCATGCCTGCCTGGGGCAGATTAGTTTTCTCATTTCCTGATTTCTAGCATCTAGCACAGTGCCAGTCAGTTGATGGGTACTCAACAAATAATTAAGTGTAAGCATGAGGGTCAAGAACCTAGTTTGGACAAGCACCAACAGTAATAACAAAAACACCTTTAATAATTAAGGCACAGTTTGGTCCCAGCCAGGAAATACATTTGGGTCTAGCAAGCTGTATTCTAAAAGCATCCAAATGTGATTTTTACACAGAGTTTGTTGGTGAGGGAACCACATAAATTCAAGCACCTAATGAGAAGAGGAATTAAGTGAACAGATCCTGACATTCCAATAAACGTTTTTTCTCCAATACATAGTCCTTTCACATTGGTTCTTGAATTGTTTGCAAAGTCTTCAATTAATGGAAGCCAAGGAGTTAATTCTTTGCATGAAGAGGATCTCAGAGTATCACCCCTACTTAGTTGTTGTTAGGTGCCATTGAGTCATTTTCCAACTCATAGCGACCCTCATAGGGCTTTCAATGGCTGATTGTTTCGGGATTGTTTAGGGAGTGAATTGCCATGTCCTTCTCCCATTTTTGCAGTGCTGGGAATCAAACTTGGGACCTCAGAAACTGCAGAGTGGCACTCTACCAATTGAGCTAAATCACAACCCCTATATCAACGCTGGTCAAGCCAAAAAGAAGCATGTGAAGACCTAAAGAGTATCAGGCAGCAAGAATGAATGAAAATTAACATAGACTGGCCCACAGCCACAGCCATAGCACTGCAGCATCCGAACCCATCAGATCTCTGAAGCTAAGCAGGATCAGGCCTGGTTAGTACCTGGATGAGAGACCACCTGGGAACACCAGGTGCCATACACTTAGGAGAAGGACCTGGCAACCCACTCCCAAAAAACAACCAGCCATTGAAAACTCTATGAATAGCAGAGAAGCACTGATAATAATGTTTCTCCTGTTGTACATAGGGTTGCTATGAGTCGGATACTGATTCAACAGCACTTAACGACAACAACAACATAGGCTGACTTATTTGACTCTTCTACTTGATTTAGGCTAGGGTTTAGCTCAGTTGATAGAGTGATGCTCCACATTCTGTGGGGAGCCAGGTTCAAACCCTAGTACCACAAGAACTGGAGAAGGATGTGGCAATCCACTCCAGAAGCAATCCCAAAACAATCAACCATTGAAAACCCTATGAGGGTAGTTATGAGTCAGACTTGACTCGATGGCATCTAACAACAACTTGATTTGGTAAGCATAAGCATATTTGTGGAGGAGTTCTAAACATATTTTGCAATACAAAATGCAAAAATAAATAAATAATAAATAAATCAGGAGATGGGGCCAGATGGCAAGGGGAGAAGAAGCTAGCCATGCACCGGTGAACAGAATGATAGCAATGTCCATTACAGGGACTCTGTTTTTACTGCACTCACTATAGTAGCACTTTGTCCTCATCAAACTCCTTTGACTTCTCTCTACCCATTAAGCCCCCTGGTTCTCCCTTCCTTTCTAACCTAGATCAAGTCTAAGCTATCAGTAAAAATTGCTCCTCAACAAATACCTGTGCATCCCTCTCCTCTCTTTGCTTCCATCAGTCCTGCCTTGCCAAATCCTAACTCTGGTCACTGTGGCCCTTTGGTTTGAATCATCTGAAATTACCACACCCTCCCTCCCACCTCACAGAGACTACTTGGACCCTCTCTTGCATCTTCACACACGTCCTTATTTCCACTCATTCCCATTCAGATTAAAGCATGCTGTAGTATCTGTCATCTTTCCAAAGTCCTCCCTTCACCCACAACACCCACCAGAGAACACTCCTCTCTCTGCTTTCCTTCGCAGCTGCCAGTCTTTCCCTGTGATGTTGTCCACACATTCTACATCCATTTCCTCACTGCCATTTACTGTTCCACCTACTGCAATTCTAATTTCTCCCTCTGCTTCCCAAGCTACTTTTACTAGAGTGACAAATGACTTCTAAGTTATTAAGAGCTAGTCTCACCAAATTCACCAAATTTGACCATGTTCTCATTGAAACATCCTCTCTGTCCCTTCTAAGAAATTACACTCCCCTGAGTATCTTTTTATCTCTCCTACTCATTCCTTCTTATGTTCATTAACAGGACCTTCACTATGGGAGCTTTAAATTTTAGAGTTTCTCAGGGCTCAGTCTTGGGGCTTCTTCCTTTCTTTCTTAAATTCTATTTCTCCATGAAATATATGCTCACATAGCTTTAGATGGCATCTATGTACCAATGAATTTTCAACTTCTATCTCTAACCAGTTACCCAAACAATCAGCCATTGAGAAACCTATTAATAGCAGAGAAACACTGACATAATGCCAGGCATGGCACACTGTGTTGGAATGTTTCATTTGATTGTACATAGAGCCGCTATGAGTTGGACCCAACTCGATGATGATACCTAACAACAACAATATCTAACCAGAGGCCTTTATAGCCAAATAATGTTTTAACATCTTCTATCCTCTATTTCAAAGCCATTTCAACCATAATGTACTCAAAATTAAATCTTGATTTCCTTCTCCAACTCTCTCCAACTCCAGCCTTCCCTAATTCAGTAAATGGTATCTTCTCCATCCTACCAGTTACACTAGCCAAAAATCTGGAAGTCAAACTCATCACTTCCTTCTCCCTCATCTTCTCATCCAAGCTATTTCCAAGTCCTATATATTTTATCAACAAAATATATCTGAAATCTACTAATCCCTGCCCATCTTTGGTCCTATCCCTGGAGTCCAGGCAACCGTGATCTTATCCTGGCATAAGCAGTAAAACTCTTACCAACTATTCTTAGCTCCACCTCCAACAGATTTTTCTGATAGCCAGAAAGGTCTTTGGCTACTTAAATCCATTAGTGTTATTCTCTTACTTAAAAGTTTGTTGTTGTTGTTGTTGTTGTTGTTGTTGTATTAGCCACAGTTGTCCAGAGAAACAGAACCAATAGAATGTTTGTGTGCACACACAAAGGTGCACATCTTGGGGGGGGGGGCCATGTTGTAGTAGTAATATGAGGAGGAGGGTAAAATCTAAAATTCTCAAAATTGCAAAACTGAGCACAGGTCTGGCATGATCTGGCCCTGCCCACAGCACGAGGTTAATCCCAATACCCAATACCCTACCCTCTCACAATGTACCATGTTCCAGCCATGGCTACGTTTTCATTCCTCCAATGCTCCCAGTTCTTTCCCTTCCCAGAGGCCTCATACTTAACACTGCTAAACACATGGAACAATCATCTTTCTAACTCACTCCCTAGCTATTTCTCATTCTTCAAGCCATCGTAATGTCATTTTTAGAAAGGTTTCTTCAGACTTCCAAACTATATCAATTTTAATCTTTGAGGGTGTCATACATTTTCTACATAGTTTTTTACAATTTTGTATTCTTTTCATTTCACTAGTATCTGTTTCCCAAGTAGACGTAAGTTGTATGAGGACAGGATTTGCATTCACTTTCTTCACTACTATACTGCATACTCAGCATGTATGCCAGCATCTGACCCATGGGTAGGCATTTGTTGAATAATGTGAAGTCCACTGTTTTATAAGCCAGCATTTGGTTGTCTTCACTTGATTTAAAGAGGGTAGGAAATTGCTGATTTCTAAAGGAGGTAAAAAGAACTATTTTCCTTTAAGACCCAAAAGGACAACATGCAAAGCAAGAGTGAGAACTAGGATGCTATGGAATAAAACTGCAGCTCAGTTGTCATCCAGACTGGTACAGAAAAAAGAAGTCAGAATATGAGGTCAGACCTGATTAGAGTCATAAACTTGTCAAATGCAGTTTCAACTATTCAATTTAATTTCTGCTATTTTATGCTTTTCTTCATATTGTTCATAAACTTAAAGGCTCTATTAAACCACCAGACTTAAGGCTTCATGTGTGGTAGACATACTTTTGCAAGCATTTACAAGTATGTACTTTTGTACATTTTGCAAAGAAGAATGAGGTGTACTGCCTCCCTTCACTGAGCTGCACACTGGTGTCTCTGTCCAGAGGTATAAATAAGAACATTTTGCATCTGATTTTGTGATTCATCTTGTCACAGACCTAAAATAATGAGGCTGAAAGTAGTGCTATATGGATGGAAAAAAGAAAATCCAGAGCTATGAATAATATTCCTGCAGGCTCTCAAGTAAATGAAATAATAAACAAATCTCATACCACTCCTGGCTCAGATCTAGCGATTAAAGTGTTATATCCCAGAAATTCTACAATGTTCATTGGAATTCCATGCACCAACAGCCAGAAAAGAGCCCAGTCCATCCCTCATGGCTGTCCCCAAAAGAATAAAGGTCATTTCCTACAAATCATATAGTTGACTTCACTTTGATAAAAGTCAAAGTTCAATTTACTTTTACATTTACATTACATAAACTCATTCTGAAGCCAAAAAAGTTGTCCTTTTGCCAGTTGGATATTTCCTAAGTGTAATTTTCTTCTATCCTACAGAGTACTCAAACTACATACATTTAGAATGAAGTATATATTAATTACCTGGTTATTGGTGTTGTTAGGTGCCATAGAGTCAGTGTCCAATTCATAGCAACCCTACGTACAACAGGCGAAACAGTATTGTTAGTGCTTCTCTGTTATTTATACAGTTATTTATAGGGTTTTCAATGTTTTCAATGGCTGATTGTGTTTTGGGAATGGGTTGTCGGGTCCTTTTCCAAGCCTACAGTACTTGGTGTTCCCAGGCGCTCTCCTATCCAAGTACTAACCAGGCCCAACCCTGCTTAGCTTCTGAATTCTGACAGGGATCAGATGCCACAGTGGTACAGCTGCAGGCAAGTTACATTAGTAAATAAATCTACATTTATTTAAGTCTGAAAAATATAACTAAAGCTTAAATAATGTATGCTATTTCCCATGCTAAATGGGGAGCCAATGCCATTGCATTCAAGCAAGTACCTCAGCAAAATTTGATTCTTTCTAAAAGGGGAAAAACCGTAAACTCACAAGCATGTTCAACATGAGATTTGATAATTAGGGTTAAGCAAGAAAAACTGAGTTTCAAACTTTGGTGTTCTTAAACCTTTCTGGATCTTTCATGATTTGAGATTTCAATGTGTCCTGGATTATTTCTGGATGTTAATCATACTCATGTATGGTAGCCAAAAGATAACAGGTATCAGAGATTAGGCAGATTTCCCCCACTAATGCCAAACCATTTCATGAAAGTATCCTTCCTGAACAAAGCCCCAATAGGTACTTCATTGGCATTTATCTTATTTTTTTCCAAAATAGATTATACAAAAATTGCAACCAACTAAATTAAACATTCTTCTATATTAAGGCCTTTTTACTTAAAGAACTCACAAAACACCCCTTGCTAAAGACAAGTAGAACTAAGGAACTACTAATAAAGCAAACTTTTGATTAAATTCAAACTAGTATCTGAATTCACATGCAGTTCTCCCTCATGGAATTCAAAAGAGATGCAGGTATGGGCAAGGGGATGGCTTCAGATTCCCGTGAGCAGTGAAGCCATTGGCTCAAATTGCCACAATCCATGTTGACTGAGTCAAGGTGCCTTCGTGAAGATTTTATCATAAAGTGCCTGTAATAAACTGGTATGCAGCTTGGGAAGCCATACATTTTCACAATTATTCCCAAGAAACTGGGAGCTTACACTTCAAATGGACATTTTTCTTTGCATCTTGTCTTTTTTTCCAACGTAGGCCACAGAAATCTTTCCTGGAAGCCTTACTTTCATTCTCAGAGCTGAGTGCATGAGAGTAATGTTTGAACTAAGAAAAAAATAACATGAAAGATAACAATAAATTTAGAAGGACAAGGGCTATAGAAGGTATAGTAAGCCTTAGGGAAAATGATGTCACTTGAATCAGGCCTATTCTTGGACCCAAATAACCTACTCCTACTCTAGGAGAGCAATAGCATAGCCACCCAAGAACATGGCCCTGAAGAGCTGGCTTCCCAAAGCTCTCTGAGTAGTGAGATCTGCACTTCCACTGATGATACTGTTCAATTTTTGACTTTGAAGACTTACAAAAGCCAGGGCCAAAGAGAACCTCTCTGTGCTCTCTCTTCACAAGACACCACTTCATTATAAGTCTGCCTTCCAGGGCCTCTCGAGATGTCAAGTGCTACCCATTCTTTCTCCATTCCTCTTCTCACAGTCCTGGGATGTCAGAGGATCTGAGTCATGGGAACAAAATTGGGTGCTGTAGAACCATTCCATCCTTACCAGCCCTCAGGACTCTGTCAGGATCAGAACTGGCCCCACATGGAAAATGAGCAATATGCAGTCTAGAGAGGATTACTTCCCTAAGGTCACACCACCACTGCCGGGGGGTGGGGGCACACATAAGGAGGGGAAATGATCATTTGACCAGACCAGGAAGGTTTCCTCTTTGCTCTACTACCATCCCTCTCCCCAGCTAAATAGCTAGATAAAGGGCTGGTGCATGCATCCCTATGCTTTGTTAGTTTATTGGTGTCAAATGTTGTTAACATTATGTGATGTCCAGAAGCAGCATAGCCAAGGAGGGACAGCAGCAGCCTGCACCACAACACAATTTGCTAGGGTGGTCCAACCATGAGCTCTCTGCTTCTCTACATTTCCCAACTACTTTGGCGGCGTGTCATCTCTCCAGCCTCAAGAGTTACATATGGTGAAGATCTCACTGTGTAAACTGACAGCAGAACCAGTCCAAGTTCTCCCCCATAGAAAAGGACTGGTGGGATCCCCCTGTGTCAGAAAAACAGAATGAATTTATGTTGCAAATAGCAATGTTTCCATAGGTGGGGGAAGGCTCCAAGGTACTTATTCTGAGCCAGGATGCCTAACCTTTTTGTACACAGGGCTTTTTGCAATCAGACAAAGTCTATGATGGTTTCTCACAATCATATTTTTTAAAGTATAAAGTAAAACACATAAAATTCAAATAAATGCTAATATCAAATATTTTAAATACAAATCAGTGATATCCCTTTTCTATATTAATTCATTAAATAACAAGATCTGCTTGCAGGCCTGATAATTATCATGTTTCCTAATAATGTTGAACATAATTAATACCTCATGATGTAGGAAACAATTGTGGCATAAAAATATCTGTGATTTTTTATTAATGATTGACTAAAGCAGAAATACTGCATATACTATTATAATTAATTGCAGGTAATCATAATGAAAGAAAATGCTAAATTTCATTAGAGATTGGTGCAAATAAAGATGTAATGTCTTTTTAATCCAATTCTATAGAATTCCTGAATTCTACTCCTGGAACCCAGGTACAGAAGCTCATCTCTAAAGAATCAATATGACTTTATGATAACTGTCCATCCTGCCTAGTGAGTACATACCATGTACACTTGAGTATACTCCATTTAACATTTCTTAATGTCATTAGCTTTAAATTGAAGGTTATTCAGGAGCCTGTAGGAATTAGATTACTCTGCCATCACTTTCACTAAACCAATGGCTAATATATTCTCATTAGCTCAATTAGCTCATAAGCATTATTTCCCAGAGTGAGATCATTGCACCAGAAAATATTGATTATTCATGTGTATTATAGCAGGTCTTAGGTGCAAGTCTGTCTGTCTCTGAAGTTGTCTATGCACACTAGATCACAGTTGAGAATGTGGTGATGAAATACTGGCTAAATGAATTTAGGGATCTTCATTTATCACAAAAAGTTAAGGAAAAATCTACTACACAGCTAGTGGGGACCAGCTGTTTCCTTCTTCCACTTTATAGAGTTAGGAAAAAAAATCACAAAACTGTCAGAAATTCAATTTAGTTTATAAAATTGACTTTACTTTCTATTGTGTTTGCTAATGCTCCTATCTCATTTTCTTACTCTTTTTCCCTGAACTGTGGTGGGTAGTACATGCACTCTTGAATAAAAATAACTCTAATCATATTCTTTTTACCACTAGGTATTGATCTTTATTTCTCAACTAAATTTTGAAGTCATGTGTAAGACAGAGTACACACCTTACTTGCTAAAGTACCAAGCACAATGCTGGGCACAGTAAGGGAATTTTTATAAGTATTTGGCCATTGATCAACAGTAAATAAGATATGTATTTAAAGGAGGAAACTAAATAACTTCCTTGTTGACTACTCTTGGTTTTCATGGGAGTTCTGTTTCTAAAAATAAGGAATTAGTATGTAAGACACATCAGAGAATTAATCGGTGCATTGACTGGTGGTTTGGACTGTAGCTGCTAAGATTGGATAAAGTTTACTTTGGGGAGGTTACATGAGTAAGGATGTTGTTTAGAATGGATGTGATGGTCCTAGACAACAGAAGTATCACCAAAGCCTAGCATTCCTTTGCTCATTTACTCATCTATTAAGCAAACATTAGTTGAGGGCTAGCTAGGTGAGAAAGGAAAAAACCTAGAGCAGACCTTGAGGAAATCAAAGCCTGGGAAAATAACAATAATCCAATTGATCTCCTTTTCTTCTAGTACTGCCTAATTTAGGCCTTAAATCAGCATAATTTCTTCCTATCTTTGGCTCTCATTTCCAATTATTTGCTATTTGTGCAACATAATCTTCTCCAAATCATATTGCTGCCAAGTGACTATTATAACACTAGTTAATGATAGATAAATGGATAATAACGCAAATGCCCAACAATAGGGTAAGGGTTCTGAAATACTAGTAGTACCATAAAATAGGGCATGACTAGTAGAAACTATGTTTATAAAGGGCTTTTTTCTTAATAATATGGGACATTTCCATTGTTACATTAAGTACAAAAAGTGAAAATAAATTGCATAGACAGTATGATTTCCACCAAATAAACACATACACACACACACACACACACACACACACACACACACACACACACAAAGAAATAGAAATGGACAGGAATGGTCTACACTATTAAGCACAATTATGACTATGAGTGATTATGGACATTTTTGAAAATTTAGAAATTTATAGAGAAAAATTATAATAAGAAAATTCATAACATATATGTTGTTGTACCTATGTTGTTGTTGTTGTTAGGAGCCATCCCATCAGTACCTGACTCATAGTGACCCTGCATACAACAGACAAAACACTATTGCCAGTGCTTCTCTGCTATTCATAGAATTTTCGATGGCAGACTGATTTTTGTGAGGGGCTTGCCAGGTCCTTCTCCCAAGCCTTCTGCACCTGGTGTTCCCAGGCAGTCTCCCATCCAAATACTAACCAGGCCTGACCCTGCTTAGCTTCCAAGATCTGAAGAGATTGGACACCACAGTGCTGAGGCTGCAGGCATTGTACCTGTAGACATTTTAAAATCTACTGTTTTCATTTATTCACCAGAAAGGAAGTTCAAAAATATAGATTTGATTCTATAAATCATAATTCAGGCTCATAATCCTTAAGTGTATTGCTATGACTTAGTAAACTGATGTCATTTTCTCACACTAGACCAGCCTTCAGAGTCCTCTCCATGAGCTGTGGTTGCTGCTCAGCAGTAGCGCATTTGTCTAGCATGGGCCCTGGATTCAATCCCCAGCACTGCCAAGAACAACAAAAATGCCACTCTGAGCTGATACCTCTTCCTTTGCAGCACTTCTCCCACTTCTCTTCTGCAGATGGTACCTCACATTCTGGGATGTCACCCCCAAGCTCTCCAGCCTCCGAACCTTTGCTCAGGCTGTTGCTTCTTCCCAGTGCTAGATTAGGGAAAGGGCCAGATGGCAACTACCCTGGCGATGCTCAAAAATATAATGAAATGGAGCAAACTGTGTTTACTAGGACTCCATTCAGAAACAGCACTGTAGGTGTTAAGGAGGACTAATTTAATAAAGGCACTTAGGAGTGCGGAGGATTGGCAGGGCTAAGTGTGAATAACCACAGATGGTCTGGAGCTAGACTGCCTTCCAAGGAGAGCAGGTTCAGGTAACCACAGAGCTTTTATCCTGCTAAATAGGCCATTCAAGCTTGGGGCCAGAGCTAAATGACTCACTGGGACAACAGAGAAGAAGATTATATGGGGCTTATTCTTTCTACTAAACAAATGTTGAATAAATATTTAAGACCATCCGTCTAAAGGACCACCAAACCACAAACCTGGTCAGAATCTCATATCTTTGTCCTATAAGGACAGCTTCCACCATAAGGCTCTCAAATGTCTCCTCTTGTATTACCTTCTTCCCTCTCTTGCAGACCACCACTGAATGCCACCCTTCAGGGAACTCGTTCCTCTTGGTCAATATAGCACTTCTCATTTTGTTCTTTCTGAAGACTATTTAAGGATTTGCATTGTCTCTTTCATTGGATGAAAAACTTCTTGAGGACAAGTTTTATTTTTAACTGCACCTAGCCTACTACTCAATACATATTAAATAAGTAAATGGCTGAACTAATTAGAGAACAAGAAAACCATCTCAGTGCTAAGCCAAGAAGACAGAGATTAATTAAGAATAAGCAAAGGTCCTTCAGATACATTACAAAAGGCAATTCATTTGGGCCAGTTTAACATGGGGCAGAGTGAGAAAAGACTTGCTAAAGATTCCATGTTGGTCTGACTGTAATCTAGAGAAGTAAAACCCCAAAGTATCTAAGGCCCTCTTCCAAGCACATTTCAATGTCACTGTCTGTCTGACAGCTGGCTATAAGTAGTCCTGTATCTTTCCTGAAAAAATGTCATTGAAATGTGAATAACAGGAAGCCCCACTGGAATACCCTGGGTAATTTCACCTAGTCAAGCAGCTCTTCAGCCTGATGTCAAACTGAGTTCTTTGGGTGGAGGTGGGAGTTGAACAGACACTCAGAACAGCACACTATAAATAGAGGAAGACTGCCTCACACATTCTAATAACAATAACCATCCTGAACTATTTAGCCATCACCTGCTATATTTCACACCCCTCATATTTCCCGACTCATTTGCAAGAGTCAGACCTGTGCTGTGAATCACCCTCTGTTGCTAGTTCAACCCATTCTTCCAGAATTAACTTCCAGATTCTGCAGAAAATCGCAAGTCTCGGAGTAAGCCATCCCTCACATGGATAAATTGGACCATCTCCCTTTTCAGTCCTCTGGAGACACATCTCCCCCATGAAGCCATACCCTACCGATTGCTTTGCCAGATCCCAACACAATCCCTACACAATGACTTTAGAGCTTTCTCTACACATCACTGCCAAGGCCGAAGTTTGTCACTTCCTACAGCTTCTTTCTTGGGAATTACACATGCATGGGTTCTGGCTAACCATGTAGACTGGGATTTTCTTAAGCCTGATGAGATCATCTCTTTTTCCCTCTATACCAGAGCTATACAAATAATATACACTTACTATGCTTAGGCATAGTATCATTTATTTTCTATCTTGTGAAGTTTCTACTAAAAATTCTACTTTGAAAGCAATTCAAAACAGACCTAAAGAAGAATACCACTTAAAGATGATGTTTGTTATACATTAAGTTACACGCTATCTTTAGCTACAATTTCTATATTTTCAGTCCATTCTGTGTGTGTCCATTTGGCCATCCTAACTTCCACAATGCTAGTGAAAATTCCAAATAGAATCTTCTTGAGAGTAGCTAGATGGCCAGGTACCATGGCCCAAGCCTGTAACCCCAATGACTCAGGAGGCTGAGGTAGGAGGATCGCAATTTGAAGCCAGAGGCACCCTGCACAACATAGCAAGACCTTATATCAAGATAAAAATTTAAAAGGGGCTGGGAGGTGCAGCTCAGTGATATAGCACTTGACTAGCATACACAATGCCCTGGGTTCAACTCGCAAGTACTAAAATAAATAAATAAATAAGTGAAAAGAGTGGCTGGGGGAGTTTTTTTTTTTTTTTATCTCTGCTGAAATGATAATTTTGTTAGACAAAAATCTTCCTTTACCAAGTGCCAGAAGTGAGTCTATAATGAATCTAATCATGTACTGGGATTTACAGGGCTCTAAAGAAATCACATCATATGGTTGTGAAAGCTGGACATTGAACAAGGGAGACAGGAGAAAATTTGATGCTTTTGAATTAGGTGATGGAGATGATTATTGAATATACAATGGACTGCCAAAAGAATCAACATATCTGTCCAGAAGAAGTGCAACCAGAGTGCTCCTTGGAAGCAAGGATGATCGTACATATTTTGGACATGCAGTCGGGAAGGACCAATCCCTGAAGAAGGACAGCATGTTTGAGAGAGTATCAGGTCAATGAAAAATAAGGAAAACCCTCCACTAGATGGATTGACACAGTGTCTGCAACAATGGACAACATAAATAAGATCATGAGCCTAGCACAGAATTGGAGAGTGTTTTGATCTGCTGTACATATGGTTGCTATGAATTGGACTTGACTTGATAACACCTAACAACAACAACAACAAAGAAATCTATCCCCCATGTGTTTGTCAGTTTGTTGTGCTCTGGGGGCTTGCATGTTTCTGTCATGCTGAAAGCTATGCCATCAGTATTTCAGATACCATCAGGGCCACCTATGGTGGACAGGTTTCAGCTGAGCTTCTAGACTAAGACAGACTAGGGAGAAGGACCCAGAAGCCCACTCTTGAAACAATCAGCCATTGAAAACCCTGTGAATATCAGAGATGCACTGACAAATATAGTGCTGGAAAATGAGCCCCCCAGGCTGGAAGGCATTCAAGAAATGACTGGGGAAGAGTTATCTCCTCAAAATAGAGTCAACCTTAATGAGAGGAATGGAGTAGAGCCCCTGGGACTTCTTTTTGATGATAAGCATGACTAAAATGAGAAGAAACATAGTGACTGCAACAATGGATTCATGCACATAAAAAGATCATGTGCATGGCACAGTGTTGGGTAGTGTTTCTTTCTATTGTATATGGGTTGCCATGAGTCCAACTTGACTCAATGGCAACTAATAACAACAAAGAAATCTATGGTCCCACTGTCTCTTCCTCACCACAATAGGTTGCCATGGGATCCAAAGCTGCTCAAAGCACACTTATTCCTTCGAGTAAAGGTGCTGGGGTTCCTGGAAGTCCCCCATGGGAAGCTTTAATGTCCCTTCCAACATCCTGGACACTTCAAGTAAAAAGAAGTATGTTGCCTCTTGAGTTAGTTCATCCTCTTTTAGGTACTTCCAGGGTTTTTTTTTTAATCTTTAATATATACTAGTAAAATAGACATGAAAGTATCTTCCTTTTAGAACTTAAAACTTTGAAATTTTGTCATTTTTGTCATTTTTCATTTTTCTAAAAAAAATTAAATATTACCAAAAAAGTTGAAATCTCTCCTCATTGGTTAGATCATCTCCTTCCCCAAAGGAAATTGGTGTGATTACCTCAAAGCTATTTCTCTTAAAGCCCTTTATGTTTAGTTTGAATAATGTGAATTTGCTGATATTCAAGTGTTTTTGTGCTGAAGAGTACTATTTCATGTTGTTCAACCTAATGCATTATATATTTCATGAACTGGCTGACAAAACTTATGTACATGATATTGTGTCATACATATCACTCTGCAATTTTCTGTTTTCACCCAATATTATGTTTTTAAGGTCCATATACATTTAGAGAGCTAGTACATTTACTTTAACAGTTATAAGGGATCTCATTATATAAACATACCACATTGTTTTTATCCATTATCCAGAGCTTGGTTGATTGGTTTGTTTTCCTATTACAAAGAAGGCTAACAATGGGCAACCTTGTCCATTCATCCTAACACATATAAGTGAGAGATTTACAAGAATATATAATAAAAGCAGGTCTTTGTGGTGCATGTCTATAATCCCAGCACTTGGGAGGCTGAGGCAGGAAGATCAGCACAAGTTCAAGGTCAACCTGGGATATGTAGTGAGTTCCAGACCAGCCTGGGTTACACAGCGAGACCTTCTCCCAAAAACAAAAACAAACAACAATAATAAAACCTCCTCTTCCCCCCGCCCCAAGAAAAGAGTATATAATGAGTAGAATTGCAGGGCTGTGGAATACATTTTCAATTAAACAAATAATTATCAATGTGCTGTTAACAGTGATTATGCTCAAACTTCTACTAATGCTAAATGAGAGTTCTTATTATTTTTCCATTCTCATCAATCTTAACACTATCAGCTTTTTAAAATTTTTGCCAATGTGAGCGGCAAGAAATTGTTTCTGTGTGGTATTTCAACATGATTACTAGTGGGATTGTGACAGCTGCAATGTTCAAACAGAATTTCCTTACCTTAAGCCAAAATCTGCACCTTCTGTCCATTCATTGCTTGTGTCAGCAATTCTTAACCTTTTGACCTCAGGATTTCTTCATAACTATTCAAAATTATTGGGTATCCCAAAGTGTAATTAATATTTACTATATTAGAAATTTTAATTGAGAATTATTTAAATATTTTTAATGTAAAAACTAATAACCTATGTTTGACCATAATTAGAACAATATAAATAGAAATTACAATATTTTACAAAACAATTTAATAAGAAAACTCAAATTATTTTGTGTTTTTGTAATTTGTTTTAATGTCTGACTTCATGGAAGACAGTTGGATTCTCGTACCTGTTTCTGCATTCAATCTGTTGTGATATGTTCTGAAGTATGTGAAGAAAATTTAGCCTCACATAGATTATGTCCTAGGAAAAGGAAAGATAATTTTAATAGCTTTTGAAAATAACTAGAAATTCTTTATACCACATAATACTCAACATGTGATAGTGTCTTAAAGGTTAGCTATGCCACAGAATCTAAAGTAATATCAATGAACATTTTATCTTCTGTTGCATTAAAATCCATTGGTCTATCTCACACTTTACATGGATCTTTGACCCATAAATGATGTTGAAACAGCTCAGATTGGCCACTTAGAAAATACTAATTAATTGGGTTATCAGATCTTCTAAATATTCACAAATTTCACACAATGTCAAAAAGTCATTATTTGTAATACCACCACCAATCTCATTAGAAAAGTCTTTATTAAGGATTGGGAAGTGGGCAAGCTCATGGTGGCAGATACATTTTCCAGAATTTTATTCTGTACTTGAAAACTTGAATTTTATCACTGGTAGCAAGTGTTTACTTTTTTCTTGGAGGGACAGGCTCATTTTGTTGTTAATTTCTAAGGAAATTAACCAAATACCTATGTCCACCTAAGCATAGTCAGTCATTCAATTTAAAGTGCCGTCCTATGAAAGAAGCAGCAGAACAGCTTGAACTTGAAACAGCACACTTGCGTTTCCTCAGAACAATCATATTTGGATATGCAACAGGATTACTCTATGGATTCTTTCCATTTTGTCACATGGAATATTGAAGAGACATGTATCCAAGGTTTAAAAATTCATAAAATTAATAATTTCTACAACTTTACCAGAATATCCTTCCTTTTTTGAGTATGTGGAAGTGAAGAATGTTATGATTATAGTTAATCTTTATATTTGACTTTTCTTGTTCAAATAGCTTTGTGGTTTCTGTCTCCTGATTGGATTGTGACTCATACAGGTAAAGCAGAAGAAAACTTAATTCTGCCTTTCAAAAATATAATCTTCAAAACTTATTATCAGAGACTTTTCCATCTGCAGAAAGAAGTCCCAAGAAAGAAGTCTCATTAGACACAGAATAGGTAAGTTTTGGAGAAGAAAATAGAAGACATGAAGAAATGAGAACTCCATGGCATGGAGCTTGAAATGGTGAGTATATGAATGAGGACTTAGAGTAGAAATGGTCTCTGGAAATTCAGACAGATTATCTGAGCACTCTGATCTGCTAGGAAGGGAAGTGAATAATCTATTAGGGTGATCTGTTCTGTGGTCATTTTGTCTAATAATTTCCTATTATTGCTATAACATATTACCACAAACTTCATGGCTTAAAAATACCCCAAACCTTATGATCTTAAAATGCTGTAGGTCAAATGTCAGCATGGATCTCCTGGAGCTAAAATCAAGGTGTTAGAAGCCATAATTGAGAATCTATTTTCTTGACTTTTCTAGCTTCTAGAGACTGCTCACCTTTCTTGGCTTATGGTCCTTTTTTCCATTTTCAAAGCCAGCATAGAGGTTTAGGTCCTTATGTCACATCCCAATGACCTCCTCTTCTGCCTCCCTTTTCTGCTTTTATGGGCCCTTGCGATTATGCTGGACCCACTTGGACAAAACAAGACAATCTCCCTATTATAAAATCAGCAGATTAGCCGCCCTAATTCCATCTGCAACCTTCATGTCCCTTTGCCATATAAGGTAACACATTCCCAGACTGCAAGGATTAGATTGTGGACATCTTTAAGGAACTATGATACTGCCTATCACTCCTTGGAACAGATTGCTTTGTGGATCTCACTCAATCAGGTATAAAGGAGGGAATGTTGAAGGGAGAAAATTAATGATATGAAAGAAAGTCACCATTTTTGAAAACTCACAAGCTTTTATAGGGTTGCTATGAATCAGATCAGACTCACCTAACAATAACAGTAACATGCATAGGATACCAATTTTTACTTTCAAAGAAGTTATAATCTAACATAGAAAGTTAAAATAAAACAAATGCTTTTCTAGGGGGAGAGAATCATTAATAAATAGAGAATATTTTATTCTTCTTTGTTCTTCTGAGCCCAAAGCACAGGGTTTACAGATAGGAACAAATGTTTGTCTTGTGGAGAGGAGGTAAAGAGAGGGATGATATAAAGAATAACATATTTTGCACACACACACACATACACACATATTCTGAAAGGCAAAGAAGAAGATGTGGGTTAAGAGAATATTTTAAAAAGAAGAGTGCTGTGAAAATAGGAGAAAAGTATTACTCCAACCCTGCATTATATTATATTACCTCAAAGAGCTCTCAAAAATAGCCAAAATGAAGTAGGCGTTCTATATTTCTCTTCTAATTTTAACATAGGAAGAAAATGCATCTTTTTCTCTCTTTAAAAAAATGCAAAATATCAGTAAAGTAAATTGCAAGCCAATAACTTTAAATTCAGAGGGTAAATTTTTATAGTTACATTAAATTACAGCCCCCTGAGGTTTCAGTAATGGAAATGCTGACAGACCCTGAAATACAGCAGCTCTACCCAGGGACCCCCCTCTCCCCACCTTTCTGTCTTTCTCACTTTCTCCTACCTGCCCCATTGCCACTCCCATTGACACCAAGAGAGAACTGAGCCAGTTTTTGACCAGGTTTTGATTTCTGTACTCAAAGAAAATCCTGCCTTTTATCAGAAAAACTCATAAAAATACTATATATTTGCCAAAAGCCATGGTGTCTCTTATTGACATGTCTGTCCTGGAACATGTTGCTGTCAACGTCGCCTACTTTGTATGACTCGAGACACTCCCAATTAGGGATTTTGAAGGGCAAAAACGGAAGCAATTACTGCCAACTCTTTATATCTGAGTCCTTGGCTATCTGTGCCAGGCCTCTGAAGAATAGTAAGGGTGTTGGGGGAAACAGCAGGGAAGTGTCTTGGGACACACTGCCTATGAGAGTTGCCAGAGTTTCCTTCCTCTTTGGAGAATGCTATAATTGTCAAAGTCCCCTGGGATCACCTTCTGGGTTTGCATCTTGCTGAAATCTTTTGGAAGATTTTAAAGAAGGTGAATGCTTTTTGGAAATTCTTCTTGTGTACAGAATGAACAATTCTTGCTGATCTAGGAGATGAATGTCCTCACAGGTTATCACTCACCTGGCAAGACCATAGCTGTCCACAATTCTGCTGAGTGCAGTCACTGGGGTTTGCACAGAAGAGGTAACCATGGCACATGCCTATAATCCCAGCAATTTAGGGGGCTGAGGCAGGAAGATCAAAAGTTTGAGGTTAGAGGCAGCCTCAGCAAGACCCTGTTGCTAGAGGGAACTTAGACTTTGTTTCAAGATATAAGCTTTTTTTTAAAAGGGAACTGAGGGTGCAGCTCAGTGGTAAAGCACTTGGTAACATGTATGCGGCCCTGAGTTTAACCCCTCAGGACTGTGAAGAAGGAAAAGAAAGGGGGTGGGGTGAGCTAACATTTAGGGGTCTGTGTTGTACATTGGCCGTTCTGAATAGAGGCCCCAGCTGGAATTTCAAAACCAAACGGGCAAGATTTTCTAGTTGTCCAATGTTTTTAAAATCTCCATTGCTCAAGGGAACCTTAGGAAAGATGCAAAATATGCCTCTTTGACTCAATCTTTCTACCTTTTGGCAGCTTCTCCCCTGAGGTGCCCTGCATGTTGGACTGTGCCTGCCAGCAGCATCCCAACTCCATATCCCTCCCACCCACCTTCTCCATTCAAAATGCATCAGCCTGTGACCCATGCCCTCAAGGTTCAATTCCCTGGTAAAACTGTGGTTTTAACAGATGCCTTCTGGGTGGTAAAGAGAAAGAAAAAGAAAACACAAACAAGCAAAAAACAAAAAAATAACCAAACAAAAAAAAACACTCAACAGCAACAATTAACCCTGAAACACCAAAGATGAAAAGAAGACATGTCAACTTGGAGAAAATATATTTGAGGACAGTGGGTCTGGTATCTGTAAAGATGAATCTTGACTTTCAACTTGATTAGATGGAGAGAAGTCTAGATTAGTGAAGCACACCTCTGGGTGTGTCTGAGGACAGTCCAGAGAGGATTAACTACAGAGGAAGACCCTCCCTGAACATGGGTGGCACCATCCCATAGGCTGGGGCCCAGGTGGAATAAAAGGAGAAAAAGAAGAAAGCCAGCTAGCACACCCATGGTTTCCTGTCTCCTGTTTCTCTCTCTCTCTCTCTCTCTCTCTCTCTCTCTCTCTCTCTCTCTCTCTCTCTCTCTCTTTCTCTCTCTCTCTCACTCACTTTCTCTCTCTCCCTCACTCTGTCTCTCTTTCCCAGATGCCATGAAGTGAGCTGCTCTGATCCACCAAGCCCTCCCTGCCATGATGAACTAAAACCTCTAAAACCATGAGCCCAAATAAATGTTTCCTCCCTTAAGTTGGTTGGGCCAGGTATTTGGCCCAGTGGTGAAAAATCAAACATAGTATCCTTCAAATCAAATCCCATAGGCAGTCTATTAGTAGGTAGGCCTACATGATCTTTGCTGTCTATGTCTTTAATTTGTTAAAGAAACATTTATTGGCCGCTGCTTGTAGCAAAGCACAGCTAAAGAAGTTGAGATGACAGATAGCAATCACCTTTAAGGAGTTTACAATATGGTAGATAGGAAATAGATATAAATACATATATTAGGCACAGAAATATAAATAGAGTATTATAGGATTTCAATTGTGAAAACCATTTCCTCCTAAGAAACAAGGTGTCTGCATGTATTTAGGGTTAATTTCTGACAGAATATCTATCTAATTATAATTATACTTTTCACAACTATGCATCCTAGCCTCATTGAAACCCTAGCAATGTTTAAGCCCCACCTCTGCTTATGATTTAATGGTATTAATAGCAAATAGATGAAAAAAGTAATCCAATAAAAGGAGAAAAATAATTTAACAGCTCATAAAAATACCCAGGATGATTTTTTTCTTCCTTCCTAGCTGTCACGGATTTCAAAAACAAAAGAAATCTGCAACATGGAAAGGAAAGCATCTAATTGGGTGTTGATTTGGTTCTGCAGGAGATAAATAATGCTATTAAATGCAGGACAGTCCTTTATACTTTATGAACCATTGGCAGCCTGGGCAGGGAAGGGCATTGAAAGATTATTTCCCTCATTCTGTTTATCCACAAGTTGTTAGGATAAAATTTAAAATATTCATCAAAAGTACATTTGGAAATGTTTACTGGCAGAGGAATAGCATCTCAGGTTTTTGGATATTTCACTGTCACCATTTCAAAAATCTCACCTGCCTGGCAGATTGCATTGCTTAAAGTAAAAAAAAAAAAAATAGTGGTATCTATTTTAAGCATCATGATCCTTAATTTCTTAATCTTCTGTTCTTTAGTTCTATATAATAAATCCATTCAAAGCTGTACATATGCTTTAAGAAGCTTACAAAAGTCATCTTTTCTTTTCTCACCAAAACATGAAAGTCTTTTTATTCTGTATTAAAAGACTCTTTTAAACGAGTTCTCTAAGCCAACTTTCTAATGCACACATCATAGAACAGTAGGATCCAGTTTTTCTGGATGGCACAGGTACATCACTGGTCATCATTTCATGAGGAAGTCATGCTCTGGTCTGAATGTGTCTCTCCTGAATTCATAGGTTGAAATCATAACCCTCAAAGTGATGAATTTAGGAAGACTGCCTTTGAGAGGTGATCAGAGCCCTCGTGAATAGCACTAACACTTTAGTAGAAGAGACCCCAGAAAGACTCTTTGCCCCTTCCATCACGTGAAGACATGGGGAGAGGGCACCATCTGTGAAACAGAAAGCAGGTCCTCACCTAGCAGCTTAATATTAAATGTCCTAGCCCCCAGATGTATAAGAAACAAATTTCTATCACTTATGAACCAACCAGTTCATCCCATTTTGTTATCACAATTGGAACAGACTGAGACAAGTAGCTTTTGGGAAGAGACAATGCCAGCTCGAGGAAAAGGGGATGGGAATATGGCAGCACACAAGTGTCCCTCTCCTTCTTCACAGGGGCCACTTGATATCTGTCACTCACTTCCCTCAAATTTGAGAGCCATTAATCCAGGAGGCTGATTTTAGCAGCAGAGCCCTGCGTCTACCCCCCAGGGGTGATGATCAGCACGTTTGGGTAGTGCTCAGGGTCTAGAGTTTCATCAAGTCTCCATGTGATGCTGAAGGTGGTGATGACCTCTTCAGAGGACACAGAAATGGCTCTTATCGTTCACGATTTTTTCCAGGACACAGCACAATGTTTGGTACAAGTTTGTTGGACTGATCCTAACGCAGCCAGGACTATCTAGAGGCAAACCAATATGTACTGAATTAAAGTAGAGGCATTAGAGACAGAAGCAAATATTTCACTGGTCCTATGCTTTATCTGCACTGTTCTTTTCCCTGCTCAGATCCTTTCTCAGCCTTACTTTGCCCTGTGTTTTTATGACTCTCATCTCATTCTCATATCACCAGCTTGGCCCCTGCAGTTTCATGTGGGCATGTGGTGTTCCACCATCCATCTCAGCTTCAAAAATAAGCTCAGGTAACTACAGACTGCAAGCAATCTGGAGAAAAGAGAAGAAATGTGAGCCAAATTCAGAGATGCAACTGTGCTGGGCCCTCCTTTCTTTCCCTCTGGATTTACAGGAACTGATGGCTTTGGGAAAATTGAGGCTGTAGCTGCCGGCATTTTAATGTTGTCTTATGGGGAATAAGATGATTAGATGGGCAGGGAGTGAAGCCAATGCAAATGTTGTGGAATGAAAAAAATGCTTAAGGAATTTTGAAATCTTTTACAAGGCTGATTCTATTGTGTCCTGGCTTCTGCCTACCCACCATCCCTACCTCCATCCAGAAGGCAAAGTAGAAGCAGGGATACTCTTGTAGCTTCCCAGATAATGCAGCACTTTGGGGGCTCAGCATCAGGCACCTTAGAGTTGAATAAAACTGAACTTCAAGAAACAGGCTAGCTGGGTCCTAGTCACAGTTCCTTTACTCAGCATTGTTCATTTAGGTTTGATCATCAACTTCAAAAGATGATGTAGCAGGAAGCAATGGAGTAAGAGGCTGCTGCATGTGTGCCACCAAAATAAACCTAAGACCCAAGGCCTTTTACCCACTCCAACCTCAACATATAGCCTCATCAGAAGCTCACCTCAGTGCAATACAGAATTCCACAATCCAATAAATGACAACAGTTTCGATATTGATGCATAGAAAACTAATAAATGAGATTAAGCACCTAGAAATGATAAATTATTATAAATTGGTGCAATCATCTCAAGAAGGATGGTGTCCTGCTATCTTCTTCATTATTAATGAACAGGACAACCTTATTTAAAATAGATGGTGATGAGTCGCAAAAAGATAAATATTTCACATTTGCATTCAAGACCTTCCCCACATGAAGAAAAATTTCATCTCATAAATATCTCATGTTATTTATTCAATTACTTCATTGTATACTGCTCTTTCCCACCTGAATTTATATGGGGACAGGAGCCAGGATTGTTTTTCCCTTTGTACTTGAAACTCAGGGTCGTTCTTGCATTTTGCAGTAAATAATCACTTTAACACGTTTTCTTTTATCCCACTTGGATTTTAATATTTGAAAATGAGCAACTGATTATATCCTACAAAGGTGATGATTTACTACTTATAGAGCTCAACTCCAAAAGTATGAGAGAATACAAAACTCATGCAGATAATAACACAATTTTATTATGCCAGTTTCAGCCACCTTATACTCATTATCTCCAGTTCTCAAGAAATAATACCAGGGTCCTAGGTGGAAGGTGCACCTCATACCATGGTATTTTCAGTCACATCATATGCTTGTGAAAGCTGGATAGCAAATAAAGGAGACAGAAGAAGAACTGATGCCTTTTACTATCATAGTGCTAGAGACGAATATTGAATAAACCATGGACTGCAAATAGAACCAACAGATCTGCCCTAGAAGTGAAACCAGAGTGCTCGTTGGAAGCAGGGATGGCTAGACTGCATCTACTTTGGACATACTTTCAGAAGGGACCAATTCCTAGAGAAGGACATACTATGTTTGGGAAAGTGGTAGGTCAGTGAAAAAAAAAGGAAGACCCTCAACTAAATGGATTGACACAGCGGTTGCAACAATAGGTTTAAACATATAAAACGTCATGTGCATGGCATAGTGTCAGGGAGTGTTTGGTTCTGTTGTACATAGGGTCACCATGAATCAGATCCAACTTGATAGCACCTAACAACGAAAACCACTAGGTGGAAGTCCCACCATCACCTACACTCTGCAAACACTCACTCTTAGTGGAATGCACTGAACACAATCAGCACTCACCACATGCTCATTAGCTAATCTAAACATGTGTCTTAGTCTGTTTGGGCTACTATAACAAAATACTTAGACTGGTTTATGAACATCAGAAACATATTGCTCACAGTTCTAGAGGCAGGGCATTCTATGACCAAGATGCCAGCAGATTCCACGTGTGGTAAGGACTCCTCTGCCTCCTAGATGGCACCTTTTTGCTACATCTTTACATGGAGGAATGGGCAGAGAAACTTCCTTAGACTTCTTTTATAAGGGCACTAATCCCATTCACATGAACGCAGAGCCAGAGCAAACATCCAGACGATAGCATCACTCTTGAATTAAGTTCTAAACGAGGTGAGAGCATGGTGCTCTGTATTTAAATTGCACTTTCCGTTTTAAGAAATACTTTAATATCTCATTTGATTCCCATATGAATCCAGGCCCATTTTATAGATTATGATGTGGAGACAAGGCAAGAGGTCATTTCACTGCTTTTCAGAAAAGCACAAAACCGTTCCAAATGAGAAGTGGGAGATTTTTATAGCTGACTCACCTCAGGCAGTATCTATAATGATCAGGCAAAGTAGGGTACATAGAGCAGCGGAAGCTGATGGATCTGAATCCCAGTTCTTTTCTGCCATGTATTAGCTGTGTGATCTTAGATGAGGCAACTAACTCTCCTGAAATTCAAACTTTTCACCTATAAAAAAAAAAAAAAAAAAAAAAAAAAACAGAGCTACCTTTCCAGGTTATTACAATGGTTAAATAAAATACTGTGAGGAATGGTCCTTGCTTTGATGGCTGTCTTTCATAACCACCCAGAAAAGGATGCTTTATAACAAAAGCACATATTGCTACCTGTTTTTCCTAATTATTGGCTTTCATTAAAAAAATCAAATAAAATAATAAACCAAGAGGAAAAAAATCCATCCATGTTCCTAGAAATACACAAAAAAAGATGTCCCTTTATAATTAGCAATACAGTTACTCAATCTCTTATAATAACTGGGTCTTTATTCCAAGCGGCTTACAGAAGCAGATCTTCCTAGGACAAGGCACAGAGGTTAGAAAATGACCCTCCACCTATGACAATTTCTTTTTCCATCTTTGACCTATACAGAGAAGGTCCTCTATTCCTCTTTACCATTGATTAATGGCATTTTTCACAGGCCTTTAATGTGTGATGTCGTAAGTGGCCTGAAAGAACCTTGTTGCTCAATTCTCAGTCATCGCATTCAGCACCCTAACCTGAGACACAGACATTATTCTCTGCCAAAGGAGCCGCTTCATGTGCTTGGCAGTCTGTGTTCCAGTCTTCTTTTCTCCCTACTATTGCTGCCCAGACACCAAGCACATGAGACTCCAGGGAGGGCTTGCACGGAATCCAATTCAAAGACATATAATTGGCAGCTTTTCATCTTTCAAAGGCCTTTTCAATAGTCATGATATTACTGTCAGACTTGCTCGATTCTCCCAAAGCATCGCCTCACCTCCAACACGGTTGCTAGGATATTGTGGGTGTCACAACTCCTCCTTACAAATGTCTTTCCCATCCTTGCTTTGCCTTTCTTCAAGGCTGAACTGAGGACAAAGAATGGGCTTACCAGGATGCAGTAATCAAAATTAAAATGTCAGAAGCCAGAGGAACTGAGCCTGACTAGGAATGGAGGCAGAGAAGAACCTGCAGGAAGGAACACTTTGCTTGGGACAGTAGTTAGGTGACTGCTATGTGGACCTGATCCAGTGTGTGTGTGCGTGTGTGTGTGTGTGTGTGTGTGTGTGTGTGTGTGTGTCTGAAAGCATGCATGCACACAGCCGCTCATGCCAGAGGAGAGTATTAAAAATTAATCAGAAAGGCCAGGTGTGGTGGCACACACTTGTAATCCCAGCAACTCTGGAGGCAGAGGCAGGAGGACCACAAGTTCAAGGCCAGAGGCAGCCTGAGAAATTTAGTGAGACCCTGTCTCATGATATAAAATCTAAAAGGGGATTGAGATGCAGTTCAGTGGCAGAGTGCCTGCAAAAGTAGGCACCAGGCCCTGGGTTGAGCCCCCCAGGATCACACACACACACACACACACACACACACACACACACACACACACACACACACAAATCAACCTGAAACCAAAATGTCCCAATTCTTCCTTGCCTAAAGTCAGTAAGGCAGAGAAGAGAGCTCTAGAATTTATTAAGCACTGAATAACTTGAGGCCTTGTTAGTCTATAAATATGGTATTTGGAGAGGTTAGCATACTAAAGGGTTATCCACTATGGTACTTTTTCAATATAGCCACAAAATCTTTGATACTTTTCCCTTCAAAAAGTAGAGACTAACTCCTCTTTTCTTTCCTAAGCCTGGGCTAAGATGCACTTCAGGTTCAAAGATTCACTTCAAGTTGAAAGTGGCAAAATGACAGCAACACTGTCATGAGATTAGAACATAAATCTTACGTGTGGCACCTTTCTTGTATTTTCTTTCACTTCACCCACCCTGGGAGAAGCCATGTTGTGAGGAGACACAAGCAGCCCTCTGGAGACTCTTACAAGGAGAGGAACTGAGGCCACCTGAAAACAGCCACATGAGAGCCATTTTATCAGCTGATTTTCCAGCAGGAATTGAGCCTTGAGGACAATCCCCAACCAATATCTTGACTCCGATCTCATGAAAGACTCCAAGCCAGAACCATCCAGCTAAACCCGTCCCACATTCTTGACCCAATTAAACTATGGGGGGTATAAATGTTTAAAGCCATCAGTATTAGGTCTATTTGTTTTGTAGTAATAGATATCTAACACATCCACTTTCCTCCAGTAACATATTAGTTCAGATTAGCTAACTACGGTACTGTTACCAAAGAAATTAGGCATAGGACTAAAGTATTTTAAAGACAGAAGAGACAGGTTTTTTTAATATCTTTTTATTATTAATTTGTATTGACAGAGAAGATAATCTAGGATAGGACAAAACAGGAATTCTTATGACACCAGTGCCAGAAGAGACCAAAGGAGATAGGAGGGGTCCATGAACTTTGATTTTTTTCCCAGTGTTACCTGGCACTCAGTTCTCAGCCAACACAGGTCTGGGCCTAACTTCTGTTTTCAAAAGATGAGACCAGCCTGAACCCAATAGGGCAAGGTAAACAAGCACAGAAAACCATGTATACAGAAAACAGAAGCAGGAAAAAGACCAACCACAGCTTCTCTCAGCCATGATGGAAGGACCAAGCATTCAAAGAATCTCACAACTTCATGAAGCTCAGCATGTGACATGCACCATAGGCACTTAAACAACTGACTAGTCAGTTTGAATATAACAAGGTTCCTACAGCAACAGCTCCCAAACCTGGCTATACATCAACACCAGAGGAGCTTTGGGAAAAATGCAAATTACTTGGCTCCATCCCAGAACCTCTAAAATCAGAATCTTTGGAAGTTCGGTCTAGGGCTGCAGTTAAGAAATCATAAACCTCTCAAAGTTAGAAAATTAAACTCAGAAGCTATTGGATCCATGGTTACCTCTCTGGCCTTTGATTCCCCATCTACAAAGAAGGAATAAAAGGAATTCTCCAGTTCTTCTCAAGATGAGGAAACAAGTTAGAAAGTACAGGGATGCCTTGAGCTCATCTGAAGAAAGGTGCCACATTAACAGGGCTCAAGATTACTGAGATTCTGTTCAGAGAACATGTTTCCTTGTTGGCCTCCTTGAGTTGCTGAAGAACCCTACTTTCTTTTGGGGAAAAGAATACTTTGAAACTTGTCAGTATCCATCTGCAGTGGACAATATGCAGAATGGGGCTTCTTCCAAAGACATTTACTCTGGAGGTGGCCTTTGGGGAAACCATGTTTTGGAGGACGTGCAGACACATGTTCAATAAAGGGTCAGGGGTTCACATCCATAGTTTTCTGTGTCTTGGCCTTTGTGCTCATCACCCTGGGAACTAGACTGATATTTTGCTAGCATATGCTCATTACATAAGCTCATCCACAAATTATAGCCCTGAGAAGCCACATACAGCAGCTAGTTGATATTTCCAAAAGCATTCCCAGTTTATAACTGTTCATAGCAGAAACACACAGAAAGGAAATACACTAATATGTTGATTACAGTTATTACTAGATAGTTGGATTTCTTGTAACTCAACACTTTTCTTTTTATAGTTTTATGTTGTTTCCTTTTTTTTTTTTTACAATGGTCATGTAATACTCATAATCAGAAAATAATATGTTAGGGTTTCTTTTACTACAAATAGAAGTAGTGGGACAAGAGGTGGATTTAGCTGGATCTAAGCGAGCGTGCTGGGTGGTGACTGCCAAGAGAGGGCATGATTGGGAGCTGGAGACACTGCTGGAGATACGACCTGAGGCAAAGATGAGGCAGAACAGCCAGGCCTCCCCACTCTTCTCTGGCCAGTTTCCTCCCATGCCTCTCCTTGACCAACCTTGATTACACATGGCAGAGCCTGAGAAAGTAAAGCAATCAGTCTGAGGGCAAACTGGGAACTGACCAGTATCACCACATTTCAGAGTTATGTTCCATTTTATCTTTTGATGTTTGAGAGCATAGGAAGAGAGAAAAACCCACACTGTCCTACAGAGCTCCTGGGAGCACCATACCAAACAGAGAATGCATTTTCAAAGTACCATGAGAACTATCTAGCTAAATTATATAAGTTCATTTTTTAATGGAAAGGTCCTAAGTCTTCAAAACCAAAGGTAGGAGGAAGGAGCAGAATTCACAAAATGAACAACATTGCTCAACATCAAAGTTTACACACAGGTTTATACATTCAGTCCTGCTCATAAAATTTATAAACTAACAACTCGTGGATAAGTCCATCATTTATTTGCAAGAGGCAGAAGATAGTTACATGAGGCCAGGTTTTCTAAGTTTACCCATGACATTCTTCATCCTCTTTGTTCTTTGTGTAACCAGGCAGAGCTCTTAAAGATGGCAACCCCATTAGAACAACAGCAATAATCCACTTGAGAGAATCAGACAATCAAATACTCACCAAACCAACCAACAGTATGCAGAGTTTTTGTAGTTGTTCTCGTTCTAAAAGAGAAACACCACTCATTTCTCCAGTACTTGGTCATGTACTTCACCTTCAAAAACAACTTCAGACTCAATGTTCTACAAAATCATCTGTAAGCATGAGCTAACTAGATTCCATTTTTAATTCTCTTTATATACATCTCCCATGCATTTATTAGAATGTTTAAAACTGTAGCCTTTGCTGAAAGCCAGTCCAAAAACACAATAAAAATTTTCATTAAAATATTTAAAACCCAGAACAGCAGCAATAACACCAAAACTAAATGCTAGCAGCCTGCAACAGCAAATCTCAGGTGGCCCTTCTACCATGCAGGCCTGTTGAAACAGTAAAGCATTTCACACTTTGTCCTCCAAGCTAATAGGCCTGGCCAGATGAGCAGAGCTAGCCAAAATCTTGAACTGTCCAAAGATAGTGTCTGAAAGCCTTCCAATCTCTCCCTTCTATTTTTTTTGATATTGTACAATTAGATAGATAATAGACAGATGATAGGATGAATTACCTCATGGAGCTGAGCCTACTGTGAAAGTACTTTGCAAACTCCAACCCCCTACCCATGGAGGCCTAGAGAGGGTTAGGAGCTATTGCAGTCCCCAGGAAGGATAGAGGGCCAGCTTAGCACCAACAGAGGTACTTGTATATATTGCTATCTAATAGATCCATTCACATTGGAACTGAGTGCCTAATATATACCAGACATAATTATGTTTCCCAAACCAAACCTAGGCATCCAAAAAGAAAAAAGAAAACTAGATTTGATGCACAGAACACTGGAAATGAGGGTCTCTTCCAGGATTCTGCCTGCTCCCTTTTTTAGAAAATTCTAGAATTTTCTAAAATCCCTTTAACAAAGGCCGAGTTCCACAGGCAATAAAACCTCAAATTGAAAACATCTGGGAAAGGTAATAACACTAACTTGATTTCTTACAAGGTCTTAATAGCTCCTTTCTTGAGAGTGTTTTGATGTGAGGGGGAGGACTGAGTGATTGTGGGGAGGAGGTATAACAAAGATTTTGAGTTGTCCTGTGCAGGGAGCAAGTAATGGCACAAAGAGATGTCTGAAAATCTTGTGCTACAGTTTAGCCCAGGGAGGAACTTCCCTGACTCACTTTTACACTCCTTCCTGACACACACAAGGAACATATCACAGTAACTGTCTAGAAACACTATTCCAGCTTGGCTTAGGCCTGTGTCAACCCCCTGGACCAGACCATGAACTCATGGGCAGCAGCAGCAGGCTGAATTTTCTGCAACCAGGGAGAAAGTATGTGCAACAGGAAATGCAGAGGGTTATGGATGAAAGGGGTCATGTTCTGATGAAAAGGGCAGAGAAACCCACATTCCTTTAGAACAGCCCTGTTTTATTTTGGGGATTGGCGATCTCTTCTCTACAATACCCTTGCTGGTCATGTTGTAAGGAAGTTCCTACCTTCCCATAATAACCAAGTAGCATTTCATCTTCTCAGCAATCCTCGAAGGAGATACTTTGATTTTGTTTTAAAGATAAGGAGACTAAGGCTTAGCAAAGTAACCTAACTTACCCAAGGTTATCAAGCTATTTCAGGTACCAGAATTTGAGCATAGATCTACCATCTTCCTCCCCTTTTGAAATCACAGACAGCCTAAAAGCAAACATTATCAGGATATCAACCTAGCTGCATTCCAACATATTTAAAAGTAGCTTTGTTAACATTAGATAGTCCCCAAACAAGAATACTAACCCACAATTTGTCTTTATTTTTTATTTTTTATTGGACATTTTTAATGTACACCTTAATGTGATTCATTCTGACATGCTTTTCATTGTGGTATTTCTATATATGCATTTTGATGTACACTATTCATATAGGTGCCCCACTGTCTCTTGTTAGGCACACTTCCTTCCCTTTCTCTCCCTTCCTGACATTTCTCCACACTTCCTCTCTCCATCCTCTCCCCTTTACTCTCTCACCTTTTCCTGTACATGTTTTTTCCCTTTCTTTACATAGCTGAATGTTCTCAAAGCAGACATAATTAACCAAATTGATTTAACTCATTTTTTCAACTTTCTCAACCAGGGTTCCTCATCTGAACTCTAGCATAAAGGACTATTTCCCTGATTTTCCAAGAATGGTGCCTAGATCAGATTATTCTAAATAGGTAAATAAAACATTCATTCATTACATCATGGACACTTAGCTCTGTTGAACAACCCTGAGAATACCCTCATATTAGAAGATAAGAAATTAGAACATATAATTGGTTTTGCCATCACGAGTTAAGTTACATAAGTTACATTTGATCCCAGAGTAGTGAAGAGTCAAATTTACTGGACCTAGATGGTGACAACTTCAAGTAAAACTACAAAGGGTTGAAAACAATAGTTACCTTAGAAATAAACCTGAATGGTAAGGGAATGCAGTCTTTTTCATCAACTAATTTTTGACATTCATATACTACCTGTGCTATTTTTTCTGTAAATATTCTTGATTTTTTTCCTACCTAACAACAACCACTCAACTGCCTGTAGCCATAGCACTGTGACATCCAATCCCATCAGATCTGGGAAGCTAAGCAGGGTCTGGGCCTGGTTAATACTTGGATGGGAGACTGCCTGGGAGCACCAGGTACTGTAAGCTTGGGAGAAGGACCCAGCAACCCACTCCCAAATAACAATCTGCCATTGAAAACCCTTTGAAATAGTAGAGAAGCATGACAATACTGTTACATCTGTTGTACAGATGTACAGGGTCGCTATGAGTTGAGCACCAACCCAATGGCACCTAACAACAACAACAACCATCCAACTGAGCCTCTCTCCTTTATATAACCAGAAAAATGAAAAGATAATTAGAAAAAGAATAACTTTCTATATAGTTCAGTATTATGAAATGTAGGATCTTAGAAAATCATTTTGACCATCATCAAAGCTACTCCTCTCACTGTGGGGGAAAAAATATCAACCAACAAATGCTTAGTGAGCCCAGTAATTTTCATTGCATGCACTTGGAATGACAAAGTATCTTTGAATGAAGAGCTGATATTCTAATTTTGGAAGACCCACTCTACTACAATATGGCAGATGCTCAAAGTCAACTCCATCTGCCTCCTTAGAGGGTACATAAAATTTTGCAACATATAACACATTTCACATTCCTAGGACCCCAGAAAAAAAGTGGTTGCCTAGACAAAAATCTAACTCCACAAAGAGCAATCAACTCCCTGTGAACTAAGTGGTAAGAAAGGAGTTCCTAAGCAAAGGTAGAAAGAGCCCATAGCTATAGATTTGAAGATTAAGTCATACAACTAATCAGTCTGATTATATGGATCATTTGCATGATTCTCATTATTAACCAGAATTCTACCATTCCATCACAGGGTGCATTTCTTGTTCATATTTGAAACCTCTTATTGTAAGAGCTCCTCCATGAAATGATATCCTAATTGCCATAAAAATAATCAAGGTACCACTTAAACTTGTCATATTTATTTTTAGCCCCTTAAACTTACTATGCTGCAGAAGCCCCTCCTTCTTCCCCAGTCTCTTTTACTACTCAAAGATTATATGTATTAGAATAAAGGGAAACAAACAAAAAGGTAAAATTTATTCTCCCTCCTCACAATTATTCCTTTAGTAACTAAAAACACAAACACAAGAATCATTATATTTCAGCAATTGTCTTGGTGGCAAACTAATGCCAGACAGCTGCATATGATTTTCCTTTTTTTTTTTTTTTTTTTTTTTTTTTTTTTTTTTTTTTTTTTTTTTTTTTTTTTTTTCTTCGTTTGCTAAAATACTTTAAACATTGTTTGGATCTTTATACCAGCTGGCCAGAAATGGATTTAGGTTCACTTTATGTTACTATGTCTCTAAGGCCAAAGAGCCTCAGACTTTTGAAGTCCCCACATTAACAGGCTGCACATGTGTAAATAAGGAAAGCCAGCTTTACAGCTTGGAGGTGTGTAGCCCTGGATCTCACTCCCCCAGTGGTTCAAAAATTCCCAACTTGATTAACTTTCAGGGCCTGTAAAATGCTTTGAGCTCTTCCAAGAAAAACGCTATATAAATACAAAGTATTATTATTAGTTGGCACTGGAATTTATTAACAGTGTAGTTACTTCATCACTTTCTTAGAATATAATTTTTATTCTGGCTTACAAAAAATCCACCTGCATGGCTAAACCAATATTTGGCCCAATGATCCAAAAACCTACCATCTTTCAAACTATAAAGCAAGGAAGACATTCTCATTAGCTAGAAATAGTTAATTAACCTAGCATAATGTTGCAGCCTCATGTCCTAACTACCTGTAAGTTGTGCTTTAGCCAAACCATGTTACTCTTTGTTTCAAGGGATACCTTTGGTGAACCATCACAATTGCCTCTCATAATACCTACTGCAAAAATAAATGCATCCACACTATTAATTTCTTACTTTGTTTTCTCACTCAATAGTTTAGCTACAATTCCACATCCCCACTTTTGTGTGTGTGTGCATGCGTGCGTGCGTGTGTGTGTGTGTGTGTGGTACCGAAGGGTTGAACCTGGGGCCTTGAGCATATCTTGCAAGTGCTCTACCAGTGAGCTCCACCCCTAATCCCTTTTCTAATTTTTTATCTTAAGACAAAGTCTTGCTAAATTTTGCAGGCTTTCTCTGGCCTCAAACTTGCAATCCTTCTGCCTCTATCTCCCAAGATGCTGGGATTTCAGGCCACTGTGCCTGGCTTAAATTTTTCTTTTCCAGTACTAGGGAGTTGAACCCAGAGACTCACACATGCTAGGCAAGTACCCTACCACTGAGCTGCACCTCCCCACCTGTCTCTCTGTGTGTGTGTGTGTGTGTGTGTGTGTGTGTGTGTGTGTGTGTGTGGTACTGGAGGGCTGAATCCAGGGCCTTGAGGATACTTTGCAAACACTCTACCACTGAGCTGTACCACCAGCCTATTTTTAAATTTTTTATTTTGAGAGGGTCTCCCTACCTTATGCAGGCTGCCTCTGGCCTTAAACCTGTGATCCTCCTGCCTCTGCCTCCCACTGGGATTATAGGCATCTGCCATTGTGCCTGACTCCCCCTTCAGCCCACTTTTAATATACATTTTTGAATATGACTTTTATAAGTTCAGTGACAACTATCAAAATCCATAATTTATTTCCCCATGAAGTAAGAAATATTGATTTCCAATAACAATTTGAAGAAAAATTCACACATGTACAATTCTATCAGTAAGGGTAAGGCAATATAGTGTGTATTGGGGAAAAAGAATACGGAACATAAAACATATCTGAAGGATTTCAGATTCAGCCAGAAAGAATCAGACATATGCACCCTGAAAGGTGGTAAATAACATAAAGCAGATAGTTGTTTCTTCTTGAATGAATTAGGTCAGACATTATATTAGTTACAAGTAAATGTCTCAGTAGGAGGTCAGAGGAATAAGTGAAATTGAGAAATGCATCACTAAAGTCAAGGTGGGAATAAATTGGTGGTCCTGGTTCATTAAAATTACTTAGAGAGCTTTAAAGTAATACTGATTCCTGAATTCTACCCCAGACCAATTAAATTAGAACCTCTGAAAATGGAGGCCAGGCGCAGTATTTTAAAGGTTCCCTAGGTAATTCCAACAAAAAGCCAGAGTTGAAAATAAGATTTAGATTCAGTTAGACAGAAAAGCAGTAGGGACAAGCACAAAGCTGAAGGAATACCCTTAGATGACTAGTAGGTATACTTGGGGAATAGTAAACCAACCCAGGGTGAATGTGAGATAGAGCAGGGAAACCCTAAGGCTACTGAGCAGGTATTAAGCATTGCTAAAAGTGCTGTTAAATACTGTTAATAAAAATCAATAGTGATGTTCATAAGGGTTTTTTTTTTTGTAAGCACTCTTTCTAATGTTTATTCTTTAGCAAATAACCACAGATGTTGAAGGATGTGGGTGATTTGACTCCTTGCTACCCTAGTTACCTTGAGTAAAGGACTCTCAGCCAGGCAGCCAGCCAAACCAGACTTATACCAGCACCAATGGCTCTGAACACTTCACAGACGCCACATAGCAATTGAGGCTACAGTACGACTCTAGCTCCTGAAGGTGCAGCCCCACCCATGACTATTTCAAACAGTTTGCAGCTCATACTGGACTTTTTGCTATTACAATCTCTCATGAACTCTAGATGACCCTACAACCATTTTCACCCAAGACAGAGTGGGGGGCACTTCTCCTGGTGGCCTAACAGAGGGACTTCCATGACTAGTACAGAAAAAGGAATAATGTTGTGATTGGTGTAAACATAAACCTTCATTTGCATGGCAGTTTTGTTGTGATTGATGCAAACATACCCTTTCTGGCTATATAAGAAGGCTGTTCAGCTCACTCAGTGCTGCCTCCTCTGGTGTTGCAACATTAGGTCCAATAAAAGGCTTCTCTTGAGTGGTCCTTTTGCCTACTTTCATCAACTCAGGTGAGCTGGTAACATAAAGAAAGAAACAAAGACAGCAGAGTGGTGGCAGCAGCAAGGACAATAAAACATGGTAGAGCATGGTGGCCTGTATGCTAATCTGCTGAAAGCAGGTGGTAACCAGCTGTCTTGATGGCAGTGGCAGGAGCAATGCACAGGAATTGCTGATCAACCAAAGTGAAGCACTGGTGAGGCTCACACAATGGGCTGGAGACAGCACAGAAACCAGTGAGGCTCTATTAACAAGCAGCAGGGTGGTGACCTGTGCAGGCAGGAGCAGAGCCTGGGACTGTGAGGCTCCAATGATTGGCTGGAGTGAATGCAGAAATTGTGAATCTCCACTGATAGGAAACGTAATGAGGCCCTGTATGGCTCTATGATAGATAGCACACAGGAGAGACCCCAAGATCGTAGCCTTAAAGTGGCAGAGCCAACTAACAGGCTGAGTGATAAAAGCAGCAAGGCAGACAGCTGCACTGACAGCTGTACAAGAGGCAGGGCTGCAAGATAAGTGGTTGGCAGCAGCAGAAACAGCAGCAGCAGCAGGACAGTGATAGCTGCCTCCCAAACTGTGGCAATGGTGACAGCAGCTGTAGCAGCAAGAGGCAGCTGGACTGTTCCACCAGAGTAACTAGGGCAAGATGAAGAGGGACAGTGAAAGTAAAGAGAAGGCAAAAGAAGGCACAGAAGTAAAGCTGTAAAAGGATAGAAGGCTATAAAGAGCCAAGGGACAAAAATTACCAGCCCTGGTCACCAAAAGGGTTCCAGAGAACTATCAAGTCTTTAGGGCCAAGATACCCTGGACCCGGGAGCTATAACACTGGCTGATGTCAGGGGGCTGAGGAACCAGATATCTAGGCCTACCTGGAAGCTGCAATGCCAGCTGCTGTAAAGGCCCGGTATCCCAGATCTCCTCAGCTTACATAAGAGCTGTATCGCCAGAGGGTACAGCTTGCTGCTGCTGCCCCTGGATGTCTATCGTCACTGCTCACTGCTGTCAAATGCTCATGGATACAGACACTGCCAAAACCAGTACTCAAAAGGCTTCTCCCTTTGAGTAGAGTGGTAGAGTGCTACGCTGCACACTCTGAGGCCCTGGATTCGATCCCCAGCACTGCAAAAAATGGGAGAAGGATCTGGCAGCCCAATCCCAAAACAATCAGCCCTTGAAAAGCCTACTATAGACTCGATGGCACCTAACAACAACACAGCAAAAGGACCCCAGCCAGCTGTTTGGTAACAGATGGTCAGCAAGTTCTAATAAGGGAGCAGGGAAAAGGGTTGAGTCCATATATGGAGGGCCTTAAAGTCCAGATCATAGCTTGACTGATCATTTCTTCCTTGGCCTTAGCCAATCTAAGCCTAATTTCTCCTCCAGATGTTCAATTTTTAATTTTTTTTTTAATTTAAAATGTTTAAAATGTTTGAGTATTTCTAGAATCCTTCCTCTTCTAGGCTAAATCTCTCAGTTCAATCACTCCTCTTAAGAATGAAACTTTCTCAAAATTTGAAGCCCAGAAAAACTGAGTCCTTGGGACACCTTCCCCACAGGCAAGAAAAACCATCCTTCAGCCTCAGGGCTGGGCACTTGCCACAGGAAGCTGACGGGCCTGACCTGAGCACTTGGCGATCCCATCACATCACTGCATGTCTATGGAGCTTTTAGTCAACAAAAGCCTCTAAATTTAGGTGGATGTCGTTTTGTCTTCCTTTGTTTTGATGTTTTAATAAACTGCATAGTTATTCTACATGTGTGCCGTCACATTTTTTTAAAGTGCAGGACTTCACATGTGTCCCTGTTCTATTTCAGCGTGTTTTGGCCCACTCTCCTAGCCTCCTTCCTTAGAAGTTAATTATGTTTGATTAACATGATCTGAATGTGTCTATTTCCAAGTGCCAAAGTGAAGTGTCCATTAGCCCTTCCGTATGATGCACAAATTACTCTACCAAACAGTAAGAAACCAATTTGGACCCTTGGGAACAATTTAACTCAATTCTAAGATACTTCTATGCCACTTCCCTGGGATTCCTCCCACCTAAACAATTTACATGAAGGAAAGGCAGCAAGGAATTGATGAGCTAAACAAAGAAGAATCATGAACCAAGAGTTTCCTAATCAGTTTTCTGTGAGCAGGGATCACTTAAATGTTACCTGTTCTTCCTTTTAGTAGCCCTGTTGCCAGCTGGTAAGGTGGGACCTTATCTCTCTTTCCACCCCTTTGTCTCCCACCAGCACAAACTGATTTGTTTCATTCCAAGATCACAAGCTTTAACTTATTGTTCACTATAAGCATCTCTGAGGTTGAATCTAGAGGAATGTAATTTCTATTTGGAAAATGGGTGGAAGGAGGTGCCCCTGCCAATTAGCATTCTTTTCCAAAAGAGCAACTCTCACCCCTCACCTGCACCTACCTTGGCCAAAGCCCCCTATCTGGTCCTGCAAATCAAAAATTATGCCAACCCACTTTCCTCAGCACAGCTAATAAAAAGTTGTATGAAGCACCATCCAGATAGAACATAGCCCATAAATGCTTTATGTTCTGCAAGTGGCAGGGGACAGCCACGCATTTCTAAAGCTTAGGAGCCATATGCTTCAAAGTTTGCATCTTAATTGCAACTAAGAGAATTCCATGTGTTTGCAAGTAGGAGATTCTATTTTTACTTGGCAGGTTCAGGTTCTTAAATAAATTAGATAATCCAATTTGGGTTCTTTTTGCTCTTGTTAGTTTTCTACTGTTTTCTTCTGAACAAGAAAGATTAGAGAAAATTCAAAGAGTAGGAGCATAGGAATGTCTCACAGTTCAGAAACAAACATGAGTGTGGCCTCATATTGAAGGTTGTGTGCATATAGATGCATGAGTATATATTTTCTGGTACATGTCTTAGGAGGAGTGTTCAGACTGAGATGCACTGGCCATTTCTTTGAGTGATGGAGGAGGGAGGGAGCTCCGCACACCTAAACAATGCAGACAAAAGGCTGTTTCACATTCCATCAGGAAGAGCTGAGATGGTGGAACTAGTGAGTCACGTGGCACCAGCACTTCACGTTCAAATTCGGCAGTTTATAAAAGTGTTCAGCATGCTTAATTTTCCCCCATTGCTGATATTAATAATGATAGCACTTAGCATTTCTAAAACACTTTTCATCTTCAAAGCACTATATGAACATTACCTAATTAACTAACATTAACTAATTATAATTAAACTTGCCCTGGGCTTACAAATCAGGAGAACTTGAAGAAGGGAGGGGAGAGGGAGAAGAGAAGAAAAGCTTTCTAGACAGACAGGTTCCCTAGTTTTCTGAGACTAAATTTTGATTCAAGTTATCACACATTTTTAAACAGTCCTTAAGATAACCAAATAGGCTGCCCCTGCTTCCTAATGGCTAAATATTGTTGAGAATGATGGCAAATGGTCTCAAGAAAAGAAAATTATCATTCTTATACCAACTTGTATTAATTGTTGTTGTTGTTAGGTGCCGTCAAGTTGGTATCCAACTCATAGTGACAGCTGAGTGCTTCGGGATTGCCAGGTCCTTCTCCCATTTTTGCGGTGCTGGGAATAGAACTCGGGACCTCAGAGACTGCAGAGCAGCACTCTACCCACTGAGCTAAATCCCAGCCCCTATTAATAGAAGGATTTAAATGTCACTTAAAAGTGTTTCTCCGAAGCAACATGCTCGAAAATATTGAGCCAAAGAAACCTCTTTCCCTAGAGCAACTTCCTTATTTCACATCTTCACACACACTCACACACACCTACACACAGAGACACACGCATTCTCATGCAGACACAGGCACAGTCCCTGCTCCGTGGCGTTAGAATTCCGACTTCCGAGCTTTAAGTGCAGTGAGCTCAGTATCCTAACTCATGAGCCTACTTCAGACATTTTAATGTATCCATTAAATTTCCTTTTTTATTAGCCTTCACAAAAACTTTCAGTAATATTATATCCTAAGATCAAATAAAACATCCTGTTTCCATATTTCCTAGACAGAAAAGCCATATAATCAAATGCGTCTATTTGGATGCTCATCTTCTGTACATTACACTCATCTAAATTTATACTTGAAGGAGCAGGTGGGGAGGTAGGGTTTAAGGCCTCTTAAAAGTTCCCTCTCGCTTTCATTCTCCAAATGTCTAGATAAAAATATGTAGTTACGCTTGACTGGAAGCCATTGCTAAGACTTTGTTCCAGTCAGAACTTGCTGAGACTCTGTTCTAAAGTATGTGTTTTAGTAACCTGCAAGTCCAGTATTGTATCAAAAAATAATGTTCCTTCATTACTCCTCTTCAAAGGTCAGTGTCTAATAGGGTGGCTATGAAAAACATGGCAAAACCAGCATAATTTATCTTGTGTTTTGTTTCTGTTTAATTTCACACAGTTTGCATTGGTAAAATCATCCTATTTCCAACAATGAAACAAACCTCTGTAATGTTATAGAAAAATCATTGCAACATGCCTGTACCACTACAGCTTTGCTTACTTTAAAGGCCTCCAAGCTTGAAAGGGATGTAATCTTCACTTCTCAGTGAGTCTCAGGGAGGGACTCATACAGCTCAGCTAACAGTGGTTATACTCAGAAGCTGGTTATTGATCACCTAAGATGATGATGCGTGCCGTTTATCTCTGCTGAATTTGATCTTTTTATTGCGCTCCTCCAACCTCCATGTAATGAGAGCCTGCAGGCCCTGCTATCCACTGAAGTCACCCCCGCCTTCTGAATGCCCACATCTCCCTATGAAGACATACCTCATCTTTCTCTGAAGCCTGACTATCAGAGATACTAGAGGTTTGGAAGGAAAGGAAGCCAGAAGCATTATCAAAACACCCAGTAAGAGGCCAGACCCTCTCACTTAGTGCTAAATATATTTAGTTTTTCAGATGATTCTTAGCCTTTTGCTTTGCAAAGATATAACCATACTCAAGTTCTTTGCTCCCTTAAGAGAACAGGGTTTCAGTGAGGAGATTTTTGGGGTTCTTTTTTTTTCCACAAAATTCAAAGCTTGGCAAGTGTTCAATACAAAAATAAACTGTGAATCACACAGAATTCAACATGTCACCTTCTAAGAGGGATGACCCCTTGGGCAACCCTCTCCCACAACCTTTCAGAAATATGAGACAAATAATAGGGACCACCAAATAAATCAAAAGAGGATATAATTTTGAAGAAAGCTATTTAAAATCCTCTCTCAGTAAGGCTAATGGCATGTGCCATTTTTATTTGACGGCCTGAGGCAAAGTCACCCAACAGCACCTAACACTCACAGAATCACATCTATATTTTTTAGCTCCTGCTAGGGAAGTTATATGACTCCTAATGGAATCTTATGAAAACTCAGTGTATAATATATACAAATTTGCAAAAGCTTGTTCTGCTACTGTAATCCTTTAGAGAGATTTATTCTCTAAATAATGAAAACCTAATTTCTGAGCCCCGCCTATTTGTTGAATCTAAAACCTCTGTTACATGCTTGATAATTGCTATACATAATTCCAGTTTCAAATGACATAAAATATACCTGAGCAACAAACAACTTTATACCCTGTGATCTTCCTCAAACATTGTTTTAAGTTTACAGAAAAGGAAAAACAGTATTTTATACATCATGTGTACTGAGCTGGATAATATGTAACAAATGACAAAGGTTTTGTGTGTGAAGGTAACACAAATCCAATATAAATATTTGAAGGCCAAAACTTGCTGAGCATAGATTTAATACAGAGCCTATTACACAATATTTTTACACTATTTAAATTCATATGCTAAACACTGTGTAATATCTGCTGAAAACTCACAAGGCTGTGATTTGCAGCATCTCTACCTTCATTTCTTTGATCTCTTCTGCTCAAGAGAAGATGAGGACTTTAATTAAAAGTTGAGTTTTGAAGAACTTTTTCTGTATAAAAGTAAGATAACTTCAAAAGATGAAACCTGTCATCTCCAAGATCAAGCCTGTTTGTTTGGGGGCTTTGAAGCAAAGAAAGGTTCCACATGTGAAGGTTGAGGGTAGAAGAAGGACCACTTTAGAAATTTGATTTTTTAGATATACAGAACACCTGAATAACAAACCCAAGCCAATTGCCAGGATGGTACCCTCCCCTCAAAAGAGACCTTATTCTCTGCTCCTCCAACCTGGAATTTGCATCAAAGTAGGGAACAGAAACCAAGCCAAGAAGTCATAGGCAGAATAAGGGAAACTGAGGACATGGATTATGTTTAGTGCCTAAACTAAAATGATCTCTGAAATGACTATTAGGTATTACATTTCACTTATGTATCCCAAGCAAAACTCATTAAAAATAAATTATATATATTTGAACCGATAGTGTTGCTAGCATAATGGTATTAGATACTCAGGACCAAATTGAAATGATAATTCTACAACTACAACAATCTCAGAAACATAAATTATAATTCCATGGTATGCCTTGAAATGGTGGTTTTGAACTAAAATTAAAATATATGTATTCTCAGTGTTTGTCTGGCAAATGCAAATATAGGAAACAAACATGGTTAGTGAATGAACCAACAATTTGCTACATTTGAAGAAATCTGTTTTTACACTGAATACTTCAATTGGCAAAAATCTGAAAATTTTGCCTTTCTAAAGGAATTACCATTGGTACAATTCACATAATGGTCTCAAAATGATCAGGGTTTGTAACAGTAGGGATTTTCCAGTCTTAATAAACATTAAAAATTAAAAACCTTACACAACAGAGGAAATACTCTTGCTACATCAATTTTCTTTGTTTTATGTACATAGACTCCAAAAAAGGATAAATACAAACTAGCTCAAGTTCCCTTACTGAAGGACCAAGGAGCAGTAAAACTAGAGGTTGTTGTTAGGTGCCGTGGAGTTGAGTCTGACTCAGTGACCCTCATAGGATTTTCAATGGCTGATTGTTTCGGGATTGCTTCTGGAGTGGTCTGCCACATCCATCTCCCTTTTTACCAGTGCTGGGGATTGAACCTAGGTTCTCAGAGAGTGTGGAGCAGCGCTCTACCAACTAAGCTAAACCCCAGCACACAAAAAAATAGAGATTAGAGGTATAAAACAAACCCAGATCAGTCTTAAATGAAGACGATATATTGCCCAGATGAGTTTTTCTTGCTTCTTACTTATGTTGTTTGCCAACTATAAGCAGACAACCCAGAGGCTTAAGAAACCTCAGAAAGGGGCCGCTACTATAACAGCAGCTCACCCATTCAATAAGCCTGCCACCAAAAGTGCTTATTGAATGATGTCATGGATCACTTCTTTCTCTCTCTCCTTTTTTTTTTTAAATGTAAACATTTTTGATTTACCAATTTTCAGAGGAATGACACAAAGTTAGCATTCCCCTTCAAGGGAAAACTCATAAGTTATTTCATTCTTCTTTTCTAAAGTGCATCTTGCAGTGCCAGCTGCTTTTCTCTACAGAAATGTTTATCCTTTTGACCAGCTACACTGGCTATCCCACACCATCATCCACTTTTTTTAAGATATGAGTTTATTTGAAAAAATGCCACTTTGTCATTAGTGTTGATAGTTACTTATTTACTACAATCTCCATGAACCAAGTACAGATGCTGTAAAACCAAAACTCTAGGAATCTATACAATTAGATCACATACTTCTCTAGAGTCTATATTCACCGAGGTAAAAAGAGTTCTGAGCTACCATCCCTGTTTGTTCCTTACCCTGAAACATTTTAAAAGCATTTTGCTTTAAGCTGGACATGGTGGCACACACCTGTAATCCCAATGGCTCAGGAGGCAGAGGCAGGAGGATTGCAAGTTCGAGACCAGAGGCAGTCTACATAATTTAGCGAGACCCTGTCTCAAAAAAATTAAAAAAAAAAAAAATGGGCAGGGGTGCAGCACAGTGGTCCAGCACTTGCAAAGTATGCAAGTGCAAGGCCCAGGTTCAACCCCTAATACCGCCAAAAACATTTTGCTAAAAATTCTACTCAATCCTATCTATTGAAGCACTGTTGACAGAGGCAATAGCACAGAGTGAAGAGGCCAGGAAAGTACTAATGTATAGACCAGTGTTCTTCTGGTCCCAACTCTCCTACAACTTTCAGAGCAGTTTCTGCCAATAAGTGCCTTCTTTTACCTCAGGACACTCATGTATAAATTGAGGAAGTCTGACTGGTTGTGAATATTAAAGGCAATATCAGCCTCTGATCAAACTGTGAAGTAAGACAAGAGAATAAATAGGTTCTTGGTATTGTTTAAACCTTAATTGAGAAGGTTTGTTAATTCCTTTCAGAGGTCATTAATGTTTTAGGCTACTTACACATGTCATTGGACAATGTGTTAAGCAATGCCCTAACAGGCTTCAAGACCTTATTTCAAAGGATGGCAAGTGGTTTACTCCTAGAGAGAATCACATTATTCAATGTGTGCTACATTTGCAAACTCAAATTTCGTGGTACTGAAAAAGTACAACTTTCCATTTTCATTCAATAAATCTTCACTTGGGTTTTTAGTGTTTATATTAAACATTAGCTAATTTAATAACTACCATGATCATTTAAATTTTGTTGGGGTTTGAAGAGGAGGGGTGAGTTGTCATTCAGGATAACCTTCCCAAAGCACATACATGCCACCGTTCCCATCACCCTGCCCCTTACTCTGTTTTTCTGAAGAGCACTTAACCCCTTCTTAGTTGTTGTTGTTGTTAGATGCTGTTGAGTGGGATCTGACTCATAGCAACCCTCACAGGGTTTTCAATGGCTGATCATTGCAGGATTGCTTCAGGAGTAAATTGCCACATCCTTCTCCCATATCCCCTTCTACCAAGCAAAAAATACCAGAAAGATGTCAATCTATATTTTATTGACTATGCAAAGGCATTTGACTAGGTAAATCACAACAAATTATAAATAACATTGCAAAGAATAGGTATATCCAAACACCTGACTGTACTCATGAGGAATCTGTACATGGACCAGGAGGCAGTCACTCAAACAGAACATGGAAACACTGCTTGGTTAAAAGTCAGGAAAGTTTTGTGTCAGGGCTGCATCCTTTCACCATACCTCTTCAATCTCTATGCTGAGCAAATAAGTCAAGAAGTTGGACTTTGAGAAGAAGAACATGGCATCAGGATTGGAGGAAGACTCTTTAACAACCTGCATTATGCAGATGATACAACTTTGTTTGTTGGAAGTGAAAAAGATTTGAAACATTTACTGATGAAGATCAAAGAACACAGTCTTCAATATGGATTGCACCTCAACATCAAGAAAACAAAAGTCCTTGCAACTGGGTCAGTAAGCAACTCCATGATAAATGGAGAAAAGATTGAGGTTGCCAAGATTTTGTTTTACTTGGTTCTACAGTCAATACCCTTGATAGCAGCAGTCACAAAATCAAAAGACACATTGCATTGGGGAAAGCTATTGCAAAAGACCTCTTTAAAGTGTTAAAAATTAAAGATGTCACATTGAAGTGGAAGGTGCACCTGACTCATGCCATGGTATTTTCAGTTGCATCATATGCTTGTGAAAGCTAGACAACAAATAAGAGAAACAAGAGAATAAATGATGCTTTCTAATTATAGTGCTGAAAACAAATATTGAATATACTGTGGACTGCCAAAAGAACCAACAGATCCATCCTAGAAGAAGTGCAACCAGAGTGCTGCTTGGAAGCAAGGATGGTTAGACTGCATCTTATATGTATTTTGGACATGTTGTCAGGAGGGACCAATCCCTGGAGAAGGACATTGTGTTTGGGAGAGTGGCAGGTAAAAAAAAGAAAAAAGAAAGGAAGACACAGTGACTACAACAATAGGCTTAAACACAAAAAAGATCATGTGCATGGCACAACTTTGGGTAGTGTTTTGTTTTGTTGTACGTAGGGTCACTATGAATCAGACCCTACTCAAATGCCTCTAACGACAACAAGCAAGATTTTACATATTTATTTATTATCTGGTAAGTATCTGTTTCTCCCAGTAAACTGAAAGCTTCATGAGGGTAAAAGGTTGTTTTGTATCATTTACTGTTCTATGTCCAGTGTATAAGAAAATACCTAGCACATTTGTGGGTACTTAATAACTATTTTTAACCGAATGATGCCATTTAAAGCAGGGGTCTCTAGGACCAGTGCCTCGTACCAATTGGTGTCCTGTTAGGAACTGGGCCACATTGTAGGATGTGAGCTGCAGGTAAACTAGCAAAGCTTAATCTGTATTTACAGCCACTCCTCATTGTTCGCATTATAGCCTTGGCTCCATCTCCTCTCAGATCAGGATCCTCTCTACTCCTTGCCCCCTGCTTATGGAAAAACTGTATTCCATGAAACAAGTCACTGTTGACAAAAAGGTTGGTGACCACAGACTTAAAGAGACTTATTATATGGAATATTATAAAATATTAATAATTATAACATGAAATGTTCCATAATATATGGGTGCACATATAGCTCATCTCAGGAAAAGGACAAAAAGTCAAGACAAAAGAAGAAAAGATTTGGAAGACTGGCACTCTCTAGGCCTTTGCTAATCAAATGGTGTGATTTAGGAAACAGCATCACAAAATTTTGACGTTAACATTGTCTTAAATGTATAATCTCAGCCCTTATCCCAAAATCAACTGAATCAGAAGCAATATTTTAGCAATCAATTCAAATGCACATTAAATTTGAGAAGCACTTCAACAGGGTCTTATACAGGAAACCTATATTTGGCTGAAGACACCAAAATTACATTCTCGGTATCTTCTTTCTCCTTTGGCCCATATTTCTAGAAGCCATAGCACAGTAGGAGGTGATTCCTTATGATTTGTATCCATCTCTCAAGTCTAGAATGGTATCAAAAGACTATCTTACCCAATTCCAGAAAGGCTCTTTTTCTGCTTAGTGATACTTGAAATTCCTTTAATAAGGAAGAAAAGATGAAAACATTTATTTCCCAACCAGAGATAAAAAGTCCAAATGCATATACTTAAAAAAGGAAAAATATAGCAGAAACTTAATTATACTAAGGTAAAATCTAACAAGAATATAAGACTGTAATTGGATTCCTGCATGTGTTACTAGGGAAGGAGGAGTTGAGAGAGGAGGAGTATTCAATGCTTACAGGTTCTTCCCTAGGGAAAAAATAGGATAAATAGAGGGGAATGTAGGAACCAGAAGATAGAAGTTAAGGTCATGACAGTTTTTGTAAGGGAAATTGTATCTACTCTAAGTTGAAATAAAACAATGTATTCTTGTTCACATAAATTTGTGAAGATTTAAAAAATTCTAACTTTGTTATCAAAGTGCTTTATTCCCACAGTTTTGATGATCCAAGTATTATCCAATAACCTAAAATAATTAACATCCCAGTGAACTACATCTCAGCATCAGCAATCCTACCTGTAGGCAACACATCCAACCAGAGGAAGAGATGCCCCCAAGAGGCATGTTGCAGAAGAGAACCCTAGTGAGTTTGCCATTTGGAGAAATCAAGACAAACAAAGCACACTTTTTCTGGGAACTCAACCTGCTACCAGCAGATAGTCATCTTAAGAGGCACTTTTCTACAAATCACTGTAATTTAAAAACCAAATTCTTTGAAACTCCTTTTTCCAGATCAAATCAAACTGACTCTCAGTTAGTGGAAGGCCCAGATGTGAGTTTCATAACACACATCAATTACTGTTTAATCCATCACTTGTAATGGCTGAATGTACTCAGCGCCATTCCCAGAACCAGTGTCATGGAAACATAACAGCATCTAGGTAGGAAGGGACTTTAAAAATTCTCTAGTTACTGTCTGCAAAGCATAAGTTGAGCATGTGTAACACATGCTCATTTTGTCCTCTTAATCTCAAACCATATCATCTATGGAGCCTAGGTTGTATGCAGCAAATGATGTTGCTATGGAGAATGTCAATTTCTCTAATAGTTCTTAGGACACGTTCTCTGATAATAACCAAGATTTCCCAGGCAATGGTATGTCCGTTAACAAGCTCATTAACCTCACTGATAAATACATGGGTCTCCCTCCATATGGGAATTATTGGCTTGTGTCCTTCACATTATCTTAAGGTGCTTTCAAAAGAAAATAACACTGTAAGTCTACATAATGTGAATAACCTGACATCAACATTAGATATTACATAGGCCATCTGAACAACCAACTATTGTCACAGTTGATTTTCTAGTCCACTACCACCCTGGTAGGGTGTGCCAGCTATGACTTCACTGATGGATTTAACCATGGTCAGTTATTCTAGGTAGGGGATCACCATTACCATCATCATCATCACTAAAATTAATTTAGTGTTTACTGTGTACTAGGGACTGTTCCATATATGTTACATGTATTAATTAATTTTATCCTTATATAATTTATTACATGGTAAGTACTGTCATTATTTATTTTACAAATGAAGAAAATTGTGGGGCATCGCCCTGCTGCTGGACTCACTCTGGCCATGAGTGGGAACCAGCCCCTGAAGACCCACAATCTGGTGAGGGTGAGCCAAGCACCAGAGAAAGCAGGCTTATGCCCATAGCTACTCTAGAAGCCTTGAAAAAGGCAGGCTCAGAGATTTATGCCCACAGTTCCTTGTTTCTTTCTTCCAGTGAAGACACCAACTCCAAGTGCTCAGCTCAACATAGCTCTTTATTGCTTCGTCTGTCTGGATTGGTAGAATGCACCCTGACTGCTCTGTGCACTGCCTTTATATCCATTTCAGGGGCTATCTTGGGACCAATCAGAGACTGCCACTCCATATGGGCCCTAGCCAATCAGGGGAGATATGCAAATTTGGGTTTGTAAAAATGACCAATCAGGGATAGTTCCTGAATGGTCCAATCAGGAGCCGTTTGGTGGTTTGGAAACAGCCAATCAGATGTGGAGGGGTCTGAGGAAAGGAGTTGAACACCAATGCCATCTTGGGAAGCTCAATGCCCAGGAGTCCCAGATGTAGAGCAAAGGTTACTTCCAGGGAACAAGTCTCACACCTCCAAATGGGCCTAGATAGGCCCTGGGGTGAATTGCCTCTCTAGGCAGTACCCTACAGTAATTGAGGCCAGAGTGGTTAAGGAATTTGTGCAAGTTCACACAGCTAACTATATTCTGAGTATAGGTCCCATCCTTCCTTGTTGCATTTCCCACAGTTCCATATTTTGACACACACACAGGTGCCAACACTTGACCTAAAAGCATACCAAACAAACTTTCTAGAAAAACAAGAGAGACTAACTTTTCAGTTTATAAAACCACAAAAGAAAAGTTAACTCTTCAGCTCTTATGTTTCTTTTATATATAAATAAACTAATCAATACTTTGCGTAAGAAATAGACTTAAAATAACTTTGGCTCATTCGGTAAAACAGTTGAGCTACTGAAAAACATCATACAAGTAATAATGCAATAGAAAAAGGAAGACAATTTCAAACCTAACTCAATTAGGATTCATTTGTAAGTAAAAGAAGTTTAATTCAAAATTGGCCAAGTTAAAAATGAGGAGGAGGAAACTAATGGCTCAAAAATAGTAAAGTCCAGAGAAATCGACACGGGGTTGCAAACAGTGTCATCTGGACACAGTTTCTCTCCTCCTTCTGGTTCTGCTAACCCTTGAGAGTGGGGTCGGCATCAGTCTCAGGTAGATTGTGTCCTTCTGGAAATTTTGCCGTTCAGATTTACCTTAGCCTAGAGCTAGCAGTCACTGAAGAAAGGTATTATCCTTTTCCGCTTTATGAGCAAATGTCTAAGTATTGACTAGGTTACATGTCCACCCCTGAAACAACCATCTGTCAATGGAACACAATATACTAGAAATGAGGGTGGAGGTTGGTGCTACATGTAGTTCCATATAAATCTCCATATAAAGCTCATGGATTAAAGAAGCAGGAAAGGCCAATTCCCCAAAGAAAAATCAAGATGCCCTTGCCAGGAAAAAAAAGAAATGGATGCTACACAAGCTTTTTTTAAAAATGCCCAATCCAGCTCTCAAATGAATTAACTTTTCAATCTGAGTTTGTAAGAAAATGACAGGAATGTTTAAAAAGAGAAATCAAGCCAAATGACATAATGTCACAATTCCAACTCTTGACTAATCAGCAAATGCAGGCACACACACATAAATGTGTGAGAATAGCTTCCATTTCAACAAGAAAGTACGTGGGCCACTCAGACAGAAATTAAAATCTGAATCCATTCAGAAACAATTGGTAACTCAGTACGAAAGTCATGAGCATCCAAGTGCATGATAATATACTCTCATGTCAAAAAGGTCCTATTCCTTTTCACTTCAGTTTGCATCTTGTTCTGACATTACACCATATGGCATGGGCCAAGTGCTCTTGTATGCAAAGTGAGTTCAGAGTAAATGATCTAAAAATGTCTTACATACATAATGGCTCTTGTTTCAACTTAGCTGTGAATACTAGATTGCTGCACACACCAAAATAATCGTGTTGCTAATGAGAAAATTTGCTCATAACCTACTATACTGTCAACTCTAACATTCAGCCATAATGGTTATCATTTATTGATATCTTATGTGTATACAAAGCAATGGCTGAAGCCAAAAGCAGCCTCCTAACAGAACCCAAGTCTGTTAGATTGTGAAAAATCTTTTAAAGAAAAATATATTTTTCCCCAAATCACTGTTTTTTAAAGATATATTGATGGAAAAAACAGAGGCTTAGAATTAAAGTCAGAATACTATGGTTCATTCTGTAAAGGAGTAGAACATATTTAGAAATGACAACTTCCAGCGCTGATGAGGATGGAGACAAGCAGGAACTTTGATTCATCATCAGTGGACTCTGACATCATCTATTAAAATTTTAAAAGCACATATCCTTTGACTCAGCAAATTTACTTCTGAAAATCAATCCTGTAAAAATTAAAGTACTAGTACATAGGACTTAACTACCAAGGACATCTATTGCAGTTGTACTCGTCAAGGCAAAAACTTGAAACAACATATATGTCTACAAAGTGTGGAAAGATCAAATAGACTGCAATACATCCTTATGGAGCAGGTTACTGTTTGACTATTAAAAGAATGAGTCATATTGTCACTTTCACTTGGATAAATGTACATGACTTAGTATTAAGTGAGAAAAGTAGGTTGAGGGAAGATAGGTAGATAGACAGATACATATATAATTTGATCACATCTTTGAAAGAGTAGCATCATAGGGCTCAAATTCCAACTTTGCAATTAAGTGATCTTTGAACCTCAGTTTCAAAAATAAAGGTAATCTTTTTGAGAAAATCAAATAAATGATAATGAAAATGATTCATGTGCTGCAAATAGAAATTGAATATCATACAATATTATTGCCTACAGCGGTAGTCCTGTGGCATCTGATCCCGTCAGATCTCGGAAGCTAAGCAGGGTCGGGCCTGGTATGTACCTGGATGGGAGACCGCCTGGGAACACCAGAAGCTGTAGGCTTGGGAGAAGGACCTGGCAAATCCCTCCCAAAAATCAATCTACCATTGAAAACCCTATGAGCAGCAGAGAAGCACTGACAATAGTGTTTCCCCTGATGTACAGAGGGTCGCTATGCATCGGATACCGACTCAAGGCACCTAACAACAACAACAACAACAACAACATTATTATTATACAATGGTCTCATGTAAGTCTGAAGTTTAAGCTCTACAATCATCCAAGGGTAGTATTGACTTGTAAAGTTGTTTTTTAGTTCTATCTATGCCAATGTCAGCCATTTCTTCTGGTTTCCAATTATATGTAACCAAATTCACAAGACAGAAACAAATGGTGAAATATAGTTAGTAGCACTTTAGATTACCCATACGGTGCCAGGAAAACAACTATACATGTTCCCTAAAGGAATAACACAATCCATTTGGTACTTTCAGGTCTAACAAGGTCATGTTTATTTTAGTGACTGGTTAGGTAGCAGACCATAGAAGATAATAGCCTTGTAAAAATATATGAAGGAAGGCTTTTCACTTTTTAAAAACCAATGTATTATTTTGTTTTATATACTTTATAGGGAGTGTGACACATATAACAGATACAATTTTACATCCTGTCTCTGGAGCAAGATGACCTGCATATCAATCTTTTTTTTTTCTTTGTGATACTGGGGGCTTGAACCCAGGGCCTCATGCATTCTTTTGTAAGTGCTTTACCACTGCGCTGCACCCTAGCCCCTTTTTCACTTTTTATTTTTCATGTCAAGGTCTTGCTAAGTTACACAAGCTGCCTCTGTACTGGGTCCAGATCCACTCATGACCAGTAAACAGACTCCCCACATGAGGAAGGGTATCTTTAAGGCATTGGAAGGAAAATCCACCGAAAGGGGAGGAGTACTCCTAGCCTTTGAGGGAAAGTCTGCCGAGAGGGGAAGAGTACCACCAAAAGGTCTCTTCATGGAAAAGGAGTTAGAACCCCATCTTTTCTTTTTCTTAAATTTTAATTGGTCATATAAAATCTTCTGGCTGTGTGGGCAATGCTAATTCAGATTGGGAGTTGACTAGCCTCAGGCTTTCTTGAGCAGGGGGAAATTCCTGAATGATTTCCAACAGTGTAAACTCCTTAAAAGCCTTTGTACAGACAGCTCTACAGTAAGCAAATCATTTTGATAAGATAAAGCACCATTTGTCATAACAATGGACTCAATGGAGTGACACACAGGTGACAGTTAACCACACTGAATTCCTACATAAAGTTAAGAATAGTCAATTGTTACAGGAGATGTAGATGCTCAGGTTGTCTTGGTTTATCTCTTTGAAGTAAACACAATTTGTCTCTGAGTTCCTCTTCCACTTTGATCACCACCTGACACTCATGTGACAATTTGATTAGGTGATTATTGACAAAACTTTGATGTAATCCATCAATGCAACCAACTTCCTTGTCTTTTTTCTGACCTTTCATAAGATTTAGTGAATTGTAATTCTGTATAAAAAGGCTGGGCTATCTGGAAATAAAGGGAACGGATTCACACTGCCTCTGAGCTGCTGTGTCTGTTACCCATTGCCGACTCCTCATCCGCCTTTGGGGATCCCTGGATCCTAGGCTGCAGCTGGGCTGCAATACCTCTGCTCTTGAACTTGCAATCCTCCTGCCTCTGCCTCCTGAGTCATTACATGCATGCATCACTACACCCAGCCATCTCCACTTGTTTCTAAGATGTGTAGCCCTGGAAAACTACATAACTGATCTATATGTCAGTTCTCTCATTTGCAAAAATGGGTGTGATAATAATATCTACCATTTAAAATTGTGATAATTCAATGAGTTAAAACATTTAAAGGACATAAAATAAAGATATTACTTAATAGATGTTAAATTTTAGCCATTAGCTTAGTCTTTCCAATTAACAAAAGCTTACCTGATTTTCCACATTGACTAGTCTTCATAGTCACCATTTTATTGACTTTAATAGTACATAAACAGCATGCTCTATCAAATGAATATGTTCTAACTTATTTGGACATTATTCCAAGTAATAGAATAATGCTTGCTTATTTCTGAAAGTTTTTCTGATACCAGTAGTTCACAATTATGAACAATATTTAACATCTTTATATACTGAATATTTCCGTATTCCTGGTTATTGTTAAAAGATGTTGTTGTTAGAAAGAGTTTAGAGCAGGGGTCCCTAATTCCTGGGCCATAGACTGGTACTAGTGTGAGTAGCGGGCCAGTGAGGGAAGCTTCATCTATATTTACACAATAAATCTAGTGCAGTGGAATTGTCTTCAAACAATCCCCCACCCCAAATCCATGGAAAAATTGTTCCACAAACCAGTCACTGGTACCAAAAAAGTTGGGAACAACTGGTTTAGAGGAAGAAAGTATATAGCAATCTTTGCATATTTTGATAAGTCTTGAAAGTAAAGGTTTAGGTTATGACTATATTGTTGCTTATTCCTTTCTGAACCTCCCTCAAAACTTGACACAATGCTCTTCACTCAGGCATTCAACACCTGCTGATGGCTGTTCTCAAGCTTCACTTAAGGAGGGTCATTATAAGAAATTACCATATAAAAATTCATTTACAAAATTATTAGAGTTTCAAATCTTTAAAACATGGTTCCCTAAGTATAATCACTTCATATTAGAGCTTTGTTACTAATAAGGCAAAATTGAACTTTAAAAAAGCCAGGAAAACCCACTTACTCAATGACATTTTTAGCACATAAAATTCCCCCTATGAATCATTTGCTCACATACCATGCACCCCTAAATCTTTAGCTCCTCTGACTCATTGTGAAACACTCTGACAACTTCTCTATTGAAATTCAAAATTTCCCAATACTGTAAGATCCTCCTTTCCTGTAATTAATCAGCTCCTTTCCCATTGGCAAAATGCAACAGTGATAATCTCTACATTTATAGATTCTAGAATTAAGCACACAGCTAGAATCTTCCATGGCCCAGTAGTATGAGTTTTACCATCTTCCAGGTGTGCTTCTCTCTAACCTAACATTAAACCTTAATTTTTTCCTTTCTTGCCCTGTCCACCACTGCCCACCACTTCTGAGAGGTGACATTTTATCCTTCAAAATCCTGGATGTTTCATAAACCCTTGTTTCCTATATTAGGGTTTTCCAGAGCAACAAAATCCAAAGAGAGAGAGATTTAATACAAGGAATTGGCTCACATGAGAAGTCCCAAGATCTGCAGTTGGCCTCAGCAAACTGGAGTACCAGGAGAATCAATGGTATAATTTCCAGTGCAAAAACTGGCAAGCTGGAAACTTAAATAGAACAGATATTTCAACTGAAGTCTAAAGGCAATAGACAACCAATGTTCTAGGTCAAGCAGTCAGGTGGAAGATCTTTCTCGTTACTTGAAAGAAGGTCAGCCTTTTGGTCCTATTCAGACCTTCAACCAATTGGATAAGGATCATCCACATTAGGGAGGGCAATCTGCTTCACTCAGTCTACTAGTTCCAATGTTAGTCTCATCCAGAAACACCCTCACAGACACACCCAGAGATAATGTTTGACCAAACACCTAGGCACTCCAGTGGCCCAGAGAAGTTGAAACATGTAACCATCACCCCATCTACAAAACCTATGACCTCTGCACCGTTTGCTTACAGAAGTCCACTTCTATTCCCTAGTTTCTATGGCTTGATCCAGATTTCCAAAGCATAGCTAGCTCTCCCATTACTTTCCTCCATATCAACACACTGGGGTGCTTGCTCCGTTATGTGTAGGGGTCTCTTCACATGGAGAACTCCCATCATGCAAGAGAAAAATTGAATCCATAGTATTTGCTTTCAATGGTCCCTTTTTGTATTGCCAATTGTTGTAGCAACCTCCCTCAATGCCCCCCCCAAAAAAAACCATGAAACTCATTCCTCAGTTATTTTTCTATTCTACTGTCATAAATCACACTTGGCTGCTGATCTGGCAAGCTTTCAATTTCCTTTGACACAAATTATTGAATTAATTAATTTTCCAGCAAGTTTGTTCTTTCTTTTACACACGTAAGTGGCACTCAGGGATGGAAAGTTTATACTAAGGAAGCAAGACAAGTGCTAATCTAAGTCATCATGAAGAGCACTTTAAAATCCCCATATCTTCCAAGTAGACCCTTACTGGTCATTATCTACCTCCCAGGAAAGACCAAGTGAGTGACTTCAGAGAACTGGAAATTTCACCTTAGTGGCCTTGAATGAACCCAAACTAAATTTGAAATTAAAGTCATCCCTTGAAGCCTCACTGGAAATTCTAGCAGAATGGCTAGGGTGATGCTTTTGGCTGGCAAAATGGCAAGTCATTTATCGTTTCTGCCCTTGCTTCCTCACATGTGAAATGAGGAACACTGACTCACATCACAAGAAGCCCGCTTGTGTTTAATTAATTAACAACACACATCAAAAATACAAACTGCAGAATACCTTTCCTCATTTCCCTAAGGTCAGTGAATCTGTCAGTAGCATTCAATGCTTCATTGCTTAGTTGATCTAACCTACATATTTCCTTCAACTGTCCCTCTGGTCTGGTCCATAACTATATTTTTCTCTGCACATACAGATACTTGCAGACACATGTGTAGATTTTACTTTCCTATTTTAATGTTTTCTTTTTACTGCTGCAATTGTTGAAGTCTCATGTTTTCTTCCTCACATGCTCACTGAGATCCCTATTTACTACAGAAAATTTTAGACATCCATGCCAAAAGATTTCATGTCTGACTAGTGTATATCTAGTCAAATGAGCCCACATCAAACTCAGTTTCACTTTCCTTACTCCAAAGCACCTTCTGTGACTAGACAAAAGATGATGGAAACTTCATCCTAGAACATCAAACCCTCCCAGGCTTACTTCCATCTGTCCTACTGAAGATTGCCAAAAGCTCTTTTTCTTCTTCCATAAAGTTAGTCAATCAAAAATTCTTTCAAGCAGAAGTTATCTGAAGGCTAGGAAAGGTGGTGGTTTCTAACTTGACTGGCCTCTTGGACTATAGGAGACACATCTGACTAAAATAGGAGGAAAACAACCCATGTGCAAAAGTGGTACATTCAGAATCTGTTTACGTTCTTTCTTTAACCACAGACACACACACACACACCCAAAGAAATTCAGCCTATGTGATGGAATGATCATGTTCTTAAGGAGAGAAAATCAGATGTCTCAGACAGTGAAAAAGAAGTAGAAAGCTTCCCAGCTAACGCCTGAAGCCAAAAGGTTAGAAAAGAAATCAAAGTGACACCAAGGAGGGAATGCTGAAGCAAGAGCTGAGTTTGAAAGAAGCACTGGATGGTCAGCAGAGTCAGAAAGTGGGCTGCCCATGTGGACCTTGGACCAAAGGAGAGTCTTGTACATGACGCGAGGGTGGAAACCATTCCTGCCATACGTGCTTGTTCTCTTCTCTGGTGAAAAACGAACAGCTAACAAAGAAAGCTTTTCCAGATTTCTCTCCTTGAACTGGCACTGTGTTACCTTGCTAATCTGTGCAAATCAGCAGCCAGATCTTTTCGGTGATCTCTAGTCCATCCTACTTTTCAACATCCCCCAAATGTTCTTAAGAATCACCAAATAGTCCCACAACCAGGTCCCCTGCTTGCTTGAGCATCTGTGGCTTCTGTCTCTTTGCATGTTCCTACTAAATAGCCATGGCCGGGTTCTGCCTGGACAGTATAGTCTGCATGCATCCATATGTCATGAATCTTTGCTTAAAGAAACACAGTATCATGTTAGGCACCATGAGGGCACTTTTTTAAAACATGAAGTTCTTTTTTCTACTAATAAAATTTTCCTTCCTAATTAAAGAATTTATACTTCCCACAAAAACAATAACACTGAACAACTGCATTAGCAAAATGATATGTGGGCAAATGGAAATCAAGATATTACTATGGCTTTTTAAAGTAGTAAATAAAGATATTACCGAATAAGCAGAATTCAGAGCTCGTAGAGACACATCCTCCAACCACAGCCCCAGGAAATGAGATCAGAGCTAACCAGAGAAAGTGATCACTCCAGCTGCCTTTATGTTTTACTTCCTATTTACTCCTTAACCTTCTGTTCCCTGGCTCTCTTCTGTTACTTGCTTGCTATCTGGCAGCTGGTAGCTCTCAAAGGTAATGTGCATCAGAATCATGCGGAAGGGTTGTTAGAAAACAGATTGCTGGGGCCACCCCAAGCGTGTCTGATTCAGGAGGTCTGAAGTGGAGCCTGAAATTTTACATTTCCAACTAGTCCCCAAGTGCTGATGGTCAAGGAACTTCACTTTGAGAACCATCACCCTGTGGACCAGGAACAAGAGCAGCTTAAAGCCAGTATCTTTACTGTAAGTGAGAATATATACCCTCTCCCTAGCTCAGAGAGTTACTGAGAAGACCTAAAATTGGCATATGAAATGAAACTTGATGAAAGCCCTCTGTGAACTAAGAATATGTAGCGTGGCTGATTTGTCTCAGGTTAATTTCTTCCGTTTGTGGCATGTGACCCCAAAGACCTTGTTCTTGAGACTTTTTCTAGCCCACTGCTCTTCTGTTTCCCTCACTCCTTCCTCTGCATCCTCCATGTTCTACTCTCCTCTCTCCCTTTACAGATTCATCTAGTCTTGCGGGCTCCAGTATCACTCACAAAAATCACTCCCCATGCTCAAGTTCCGTTTCTCTAACTTACCCTGTTCTATTCGCAACTTTTCTAGTTTTGTTCAAGCCACCATTATCTTCATTGGCTCAAAAATATATAACCACGTTTTGCCCTCACCTTTCATAAATCATCCTCTGAGATGTCAACATCTTTTATGGTCTTTTAATGTTACCTATTATGTTGCCTCCCTTCCTCTCCAATCCCAATGCTGCTGTCCTTGTTGGCCTCTGTCCCACAAACTCCTACCTGGCTTCTTAGCTTCCAGGGCCTCCCTGCTCCAGGCCTCCTAACTGCTTCCACCTGTGAAGCCACTTAAAATGCTCTTCCATCGAGTCACATCCTACTCTAAAATCTACTGTGATTCTCATGTCCTAATGAATGAATCCCGAAGGTGACTATGAAATTAGGGTCTCCACAAGCTACCCTCACCTTTGAATAGAAACCAGATGGACATCTTTTGGGTCAGTGGTAAGATGGACTTCACCAAAGTTCCCTTCCAACTGTCCAATTATCTCAGATATTTCCAATCTTGAGTTCAACTGTTTTGCTAGTAATTCAAGGCTTCAACCAATCCATTGTACTAATTTTTTGCACCAAGATATGATTTTAATTATCACATACATCTTTACTAATAATGTTCACAATCTTTTTCCCTTCAAAAATTCTAATCACCCATCAAGGTCTAAACCAATGCTTTCTTTTCTACCAGGCCTCACAATTTCATTGGTCACAAGTACTTTGCACTTGTCTTCTCTTTCTTCTTCCTCTTCTTTTTCTCTTTTTTTCCTTCTTCATCTCTCTACCTCTTTTCCTTCCCCTCTCTGCCTTCTCTCTCCCACAAATTATCACCATAAAACATTTTTTAGAATTTCTTATCCTTAAAAAGAAAAATCTGCATTGGCCCACATGATCTTCCTACCATTTACCAATAAGTCCACTCTTTTGTTTCCTTTTACAAATTATATACACATAGCTTCTCTGTTTTTCTACTTCACATTCATTCCCTCATCAACCCTTTGCAATTGAGCTCCTAGCTCCACCAAATTGCTCTTTTCAGTTCACCCACAGTCAAGGTGCCAAGTCAATGAAAACATCCATTTTCTGATCTTACCACCTTTAAGTAATAGTTAACATGTTTAACCATTCCTCCCTTAACTATTTATTCTCTTAGCTTCCAAAACTCCTGCTCTTCTACTTTTTTTCTTATTTCATAGGTCACTCATTCTCAGTCCTCTACCATAACTTCTCTTCCACTTGGCCTCCAAATGTTGAAATGCCCCAGGGATCAGTCCTGTTCTCTCTATCTCTTACCTACACGCATTCTCCAGACAACATCATCTACTCTCATGGTCTTACATTTTGTCTACTTGCTGATGATTTATTTTACCCCCAGGCTTAACATCTACGTAGAGCCTAAGCCACAGTCTTGACATCTTTGACATCTAATATGAACATTAAATTTATCTAAACAGAATTCTTAGTTCACCTCCAAATCTCTCTCCTAATTCTACTCCTATCCTTTCTTGCACAGTAAATGACATTATCCATTTAACTCAGGCCAAAAATTCAGACACATTCAATCTATCAGCAAAGTACATCTCAGATATGTGCAACCCTCCTCATCTCTACAGCTGCCATGAGAAATTCTTTACCACAAGATTGCAGTACCCATCCTAAGTGGCCTTCCTGAACCCATGCTTGGCCGCCTCCTATAGCAAAAACAGTGAGAACATTACATCACTCCCCTGCTTAAAATATTGCAATGACCTCCCATTTCAAATAAAATAAAATTCATACTTCTTACAGTCTCTTACCTCTCTGATCTCAATTGGTATTACATTCATCTCCCTACAAGCACTTTGCTCAGACCACATTTTATTTCTCACACAAGCTCCTTCTTCACCTAGGGATTTTGTTACTCTCTCAGGGACACTCCACTGGGTTTTAACCTGGTTGATCCTTACTCATCTTTCATATTTTAGCTACAAATATCACCTTCTATTTTTTTTAGTCTAAAAGGTACTCACTATCTGAATATCTGAATAAGAGCTATCATAATCTGAACTCTGGCTTATTTTTATTTATTGATTTACTTGTTTTTTCTCTTCTCCAGCTTTGTCTCCTAACTCCCTCACAACCGGAACACAAGCTCTTAAACAATAAGAGACTTATCTACAGTTTTCTATGATTTATTGCTAACCCTTAAGAATAGTGCTTGGTATTCCACAGTAAGTGTTTATCAAGAATTAAGTGAATGGAAGTCCCACTTGTCAGTCAGGATGGGCTAACAGAAACACACAACGCCAAAATCTCAGTGAGTTAAAACCACAAGGGGATTTAGCTCAGCATGGTCCTTTGGGGACCGTGACTGACAGAGATTCTGTCTCAACATGTGCATTCATAAAGATCACCCCAGCAGTGGGAAGAGAGGTGTGGTTAATTGCATGTGTCTCTTAAGGTTTCCAGCACGAAGTGATGCACAGCAATATTGCTTGCTTTGGGGGAAAACAAGTTGTAGGTCCAGGCTCTAGTTCAAAGAGAACGAAAACATACATAATCTCACAAGAACCCAGAAAGAGGAAAGATGGAAATATTTGCACAGCAGCATTTATGTCTTTCACACTCATCCTCTACCATAAGATTCTTTACACAGAGAAAGAATGTGTATGTTTTTTACTTCCACATTCACATTCTACTTAACAATATCTTCCACCAAATCAACCAAATGTGATGTCTCAGAATGCTTCTAGCATTCATTTCTATAATTCTCACTCAGAGTAACTGGTGAATTATCTATTTCTCACCTACATGTGAATAAGGAGGGCAGGGACTAGAACTATTTTCTTCTTCATTGTATTCTGAAAAGCTAGCTCAGTGTCTTTCACATAGCTCTCACAGTATCTGAACAAACATTTGTCTTATACCTTTACCTGTGTGTTTTCATCCACCCAATGAGACTGAGTATTCCTCAATATGTAGTATATAAAGGCAAGAACTTATATCCTGTGAATCTTCCAGCTGACTCATCACGGAGATATTCATATATTGGCAAGGGCATAGTAATTGTTGAACTAAACCAATCAGTTGTATTGGAGCCACTCATCCAAGGGCAAGTGCAAAATACCCCTACTGAAAAAGGACTTTCAGATCTGGCACCATGTTATGAACACAGCCTCATAAGAGACATGCATTGCCATCCCTAGCTTAAAAAAAAAAAAAAAGACAGCTCACTGATAGATTTCTTTGGTAGGGGAAAACCAACAGATGGTTTCTTAGGTCTTCTTGGTTGTTTTGGTGGTTAACTGTGTCTAGAAGTGAAATTCCCCTTTCACAGAATCTCATCACAGCAGTAACCACAGAGCTTGAATTTCAGCCACTGATGGAGTCTCAGCTCAGCCGTGTATCCTAATGTGAAAATGTGTTCTATTCTCTTACACTCCTTTTCCTTAAACTGAAAAATCCTAAGACAATGTTGAAGTTAAAATCTGTTCCTTCTCAAACAATGTCATCACATATGATGACATATTTGTCTCTAAGACCTCCACCATGTGAGAGAGATCTACAATATTGTTGAGATTTTTATAACAGAAAAATATCCTTCAGTCACCAGGTGATTTCCATTTCTACTGATGAGCTTGAAATACATATATTTGGACTGCTCTCATAACCTTAGGCCTTACACAAAATGCACTTTTGATTGAGTACTTCTTAAATGTCCCAAATCATACAAGTGACATAGGAGGCAAATGTATCATAGTAAAAAGAATTAGAGAGGCCTTCTTTATTTCCATAGCATATCTTGGGCAAATTACTTAACCTGAATTTCAGTTTCCTGATCAAAAAGTTAAGATAATAAGATCTACTTCGTAAGGTTAAATAATCCAGCATAAAAAGCATTTATGTCTGTTTCTGGCAAAAAGGAAATAGTCAATGAGTGTTTCCTTTTTTTAAATAGCTACTTTAACTATTAAGCAAGATGCCAAAGGCCTTTCAAGTAAAATCATACAGAAATCATAGAGTTGTTTTGAGCTAGTGAATATGAGTCCTCAACAGCACTCTATAGATGAGTACTGCCCATGAGCTGCTACACTGACACATGCTACTGTGCTATAATCTGATTTTTGCACCTTCCCCAGGTTTTCATCTCCCATGCAGAGCTTTTCTAAAATGTATCATGCTCTAGCTGGGCTAAAGACATAACTCAGTGGTAGACTTCTCATGGAACATGCATGAGGCCCTGAGTTTGATCCTCAGCTCTACAAAAATAAAAATAGATAAAATGCATCATGTTCTCTTATATTGTGCTTAGGAGTGTATATTAGAACTTTTTTTCTATGGAGAGCAATTTAGCAATGTCCATGAAAAATTTAAATGTACAACTTCTTTGAATCAACAATTCTACTTCTAGGAATTTGTTCTGTAGATATGCTACCACATATGTAATATGATATATGTAGGAAAATATTCATTGTGACATTGTTTGAAATAGAAAAATATAGCAAATACCCTAATGCCCAATAGTAGGAGAGTAAACAAATAATGGCATGTCCCTGTAAAGGAACACTGCAAATGAGGCAACCATAAATACGGACATGGAATGATCTCTGAAATATGTCATGAGGCAAAAAGAACAAGGTACAGAGCAATGTGTATAACATGATACTATTTGGAATAAAAAACAATGTGCACATACATTGCTTGTTTAAAGGACATCCCTAAAAGGACACATGGGGGACTAGGAGTGGCCATCGCCTCTGGGGAAGTGAACAAGGAGGCAGGCCCTGGGATACAATGTAGGCATAGTTATTTTTTACAGAATACCATCTCACAACACCTTTTGAATTTTGTACCACGCACATGTAGTTTATTTTCAAAAAGATATTGGCCAGTGTAGTGCCATGCACCTGTAGGCCCAGTTACTCCAGAGGCTGAGGCAACAGGATCACTCAAGCCCCAGGGTTCAAGACTAGTCTGAGCAACATAGTGACACCTGGTCTCAAAATGTGTACCTATAAATTCATCTTAATCCTATCACAATGCCAGGATTGCGTCTGGGAGAAGGGTGATACACAAAAGGAAGCCTAAAATATTTTAATCCTGTCTTAAGAGATAAAATATTCTTGATTACTATTCTATTCCATATTCTTGATTACTTTTTTTCTAAAATAGCATAAAAAGAGAAGAAAATGACTGGAAAGGAAAAATATAGGTTGTTAAACCATTGGCACTACCACACCACATTGCCCATCTATTCACAGCATTTCTTGAATACTTATTCCTTGATGCTTTGTTGGATGGTTGCAGGGAGAGGGAGAGAAGTGAGAGAGATAGAGGCCAGGGCTCTTCCCTCAATGGGCTCACAGTCTGGCTGGCTGGATAAGATATGTCAGGTGGAATTGGGAACAGCATCTAGCAGGAAAGAAGAATCACAAAGCAGGGGGGATGGGGGGAGATGAGACTTCATAAAGAAAGGCTTTGCAGAGCCTCTGCAACAGAGATAATGATGACTTTAGGAACAAGTTGCATCTCTTCCTTTCTCCATTTCCTTGTCATTAAAATGGAATAATCTTCCTTGGCTCTTCTCTCACAAGGATGCTGTTAGGATTAATGAGGTAAAGTTTGTGCTTATGTAGCGTCTTTCTTCTGAGAACTCAGAGTGCTTTGCAAAGTCTTATTAATATTCATAGACTGATTTATATATTTTTCCACCTTTCACTTTGGAAGTTGCATATCTATACCTAAACACTCCAATTCTTCTCTCACTCTTCCTCAACATCACTCTCCTGTTTGCACCGAAATAGTGCAAATTCTAGCTTTAAAGTCGTGATGATTTTATATAGCTCTGGGCTAATAACATCACACAGCTTGCCTGCAGGAGAACCCACCTGAACATTCTAAAATTTCCACAGTATCCATTGCATCCATATGCATAATACACCTGAGCACACGGTAAGATGTCAAATATGCAATAAGGGAGAAAAAAACTGTCTAACCAAGACTGTTCTCTAAGAAGGGTGAATTGCCAAACAGTAAGGGGCTTATTGTTGGGCCTGCAAATTTAGGAATAGAGGCTGAGCCCCACCTGCCTCTGCTGCCCTCTGGAACCAAACTATTCGGCACAAGCAGGTGATTTGGGGTTATGTGGAAGGCAGGAAATAGGAATAGAGGAAGAGGTGCAAGCAGAGATGAGAGGAAGGAAAATGGAGCTAGGAGGTCACAAGAGGCCATATGGAATAGGATGTGATTCTCCCTGGTAGTCCTTATGAAAAAATTCCACTAAAGCTTATAAAATGCTAGGAGTTTGAGGGTGTGTGTGTGTGTGTGTGTGTGTGTGTGTGTGTGTGTGTGTGTGAAAACTAGGCTGAGTTTGCATCCAGGGAGATGGCAGTGATGAAACAGACAAGATGATGAGGCTAGGAAATTACAGAAATCATGGGAGAACTCTGGCCTTTCTACGCCTCAGGACTGACTAGGATCCAAATTAATTAGACCAATCTTTGTGGGAGAAAGGGACTCAGCTGACATTAGAATATAGATATGTGATGAGTATTGATGCCGATCATCTATGCAAAATTAAAAATATTAAAATTTCAAAGAAATGAGATTTTATGTTTGGAAAAAAATGGCCAGTTTAGCTCTTCTCTTGGACCAAGTGGAGAACAGGAGGCAGAGAAGCAAAGGACAGCCTCCTAATCCCACAGCCAGGATTGGAACTCAGGTCTCCTACCTACTAATCAGGTGCCAGCTCCAATTAAACAAACCATAACCCCTTCCAATACACCTTTCTCCAGGCTCCACTCTGCCTTGTTTGGATGCTTGTGAACAGCACTGGCCAAAGCCTTCCATGGAGGAAGTAGTAGGAGGGCTCCCTACTCATAGCACGCTACCTGTTTGGCCCTAGACCAGCATCACAAAACAAAGCTTCTTGCAGCAACTGAGAAGAAATCATTTGCATAACTTAAAGCTATGTTGGAGTGTGGTTCTTCACGTCTGAGCAGCATAAGTCTTGAGCTTTAAATAGCCCAAACCTAACATATATTTAAGAGCAATGTTCTAAAGGCTGTGTTACATAAAGTGGAACAGTTAGTGACACCACAGCTCAGTGCAAGGTCCCTTTCTTGCAAATTGACAGAAACCAGCATTAGTTAGGCAGCTTGGAGGAAAACTTTGTGATATTAAAACCAAAAGAGGTCATCCCTGTTCATAATTTGAAGAGCTCTACAGTATTCTACCAGCCCCCAAAATCTCCTTCCTTGGCCTGCCATCACCTCATCAAATCTCTGACACAGCCACCATGAGGTCATTCCATCAGATTAAATAATAAACAAGAGTCATAATTCCTAGAATGACACTTAGGAGTGTCAAAATGTGTCATAGATGCAAAGGGAGAGCCTTAGTTGAGAGACAGAATTTAGTTAGTAGACAACATTATTCTCCTTTTGACCTTCTCCTACTTGATACATAGAGCCAGATGACTTTTCAATACTATCTAGATTCCCTAATAATTCTTTATACATTTTGAAAGCATGAATAAACAAATTGTGCACTGGATTCATCTATTTAACTTTTATAGAATATGCATGTGTAAGGTCCATTCTAAACTTACCAAGTCAAAATTTGAAAAGGGATGGAGGTTTGAATAGGTGTATTTGAAAATACTCCTGAAGGAACTCCAATGTTAGCTTCTATCTAACAACCACTGGAAATAGGTGCAATGTAGGTCAAGGTCAAGGTTGGGAAAGAGGTGTCCTAAGGACTTGATGACTAGAGAAATATGGCAGCTGAAAAGATAAGGTCCCAACAACTGCACCCCAAGGCAAGTTCCTGAGATGAGGGGAGCATAATTGCTGAAAAATAGTAATCCCTGTGGGAAGCAGCTGAAAATTCCAGGCTATTGAGAATCAATCCCCCAGAATGGAGCGCCTGAAACAAATAAGAACCTTAACCTGTATATACTGTACACTGTTTGCATTTGTTTCTGCTTTCACTATAATATTATTAATTGCTAAATACCACACACAAAATTAGGTCCTGGGAATAGTAAATTGAGCAAAGCTAGACACAATTCCTGCCCTCATGGAGTTTACATTCTAATTGGGAAGGCAGTAATCAGGAAGTTTACATTCTAATCAGGAAGGAAGTAATTATAAGGTATGTGAAGATTGATTTGTTATGGGAAGCAGAGGATGCTATAGGAGTACATAATGAGGGAAGTAGCCTAGTCTAAGGGTGATCAGGAAAGACTTCTGGAACAAGTGTTCATTAAGTGGAGACAAGATGGACAAGGGAATATTGGCCTGGTAAACAATGACAACCCCGAGTGTCTGTCAGCTTGTTGTGCTGTGGGGGCTTGCTTGGTGCTGTGATGCTGAAAGCTATGTGACCAGTATCTCAGACACCAGCAGGGCCACCCATGGCGAACAGGTTTTAGCTAAGCTTCCAGACTAAAATAGACTATGAAGAAGGACTCACCAGCCCACTCCCAAAACAATTAGCCATTGGAAACTCTATGAATAACAGAGAAGCACTGTCAAATACAGTGCTGGAAGATGAGTCCCCCAGCTAGAAGGCATTCAAGAAATGATGGGGGGAGAGGGAATAGTTGCCTCCTCAAAGTAGAGTCAACCATAATGATGGGAATGGAGTAAAGCCCCTGGGACCTACTTTTGCTGATGTGGCATGCCTCAAAATGAGAAGAAACATAATGACAGCAACAATGGGCTCAAATATTAAAAGATTGTGAGCAAGGCACAGTGTTTGGTAGTGTTTCATTCTATTGTACATAGGGTCACTATGAGTCAGATCTGACTCGATGGCACCCAACAACAACAACAAATGGTGAGGATGAAAGCCCAGTGTTCTCCATAGTTCTCAGCCTACGTCAGATATTAGAATCTCCTGGGAAGATTTTGTAAACTCCCAGCTGCATCCCACAGCATACTACTAATATCTAGGTGTGAGATCCAAACATCAATAATTTTTCAGACTCCCCAAGTGATTTCAATGTGCATCCAAGGAGGAGAGCCACTGGTTTAAAGAAAGGACTTTCTGTTCAGGAGAATGAAAGAAACTCAGAGCATTGAATGTAGGTAAAAGGACAAGAGATGAAGCTAGAGAGGCCAGCTCATGTCATCTAGGCCTCAGAGTTCATATTTTATCTTACAGTTGTAGAACTCTTCTAAGCAATGGAGTATAATGGGATTCACACTTAGTGTGGTCACTCTGGCTGTGGCTGTGAGAAAGGAATAAAGAGAGAAAGGCTGAAGGTTGTGATGATGGCAGCTTGCACAAGGGTGCTTACAGAAGGGGTGGAGAAAGATGTGGATCCATCTCAGAATGGAAGAATCAATAGGACATGGAAGAATCAATAGGACATTGACTGGCTATCAGGGATGAAGGAGAAGGATGAATCAAGAATGACTTCCAGAGTTGGTCCTGTAGCACACACCTGTAATTCCAGCAACTCAGGAATTGGAGACAGGAGGATCAAGAGTTCCTGGCCAGAGGCAGCCTATGCAACTTAGCAAAATCCTGTCTCAAAAATAAGACATTAAGTAAGGCACAGTGGTGCACACCTATATTCCCAGCAACTCATGAGACAGAGGCAGGAGGATTGTGAGTTTGAGGCCAGTGGTAGCCTGTGTAAAGTAGCAAGACATTGACTCAAACGAACAAACAAAAATTTTTAATGGACTGGGGGTGAAGCTCAGTGGTAGAGCACTTGCAAAATATGTGCAAGGCCCTGGGTTCTATCCCCAAGTACCACAAGAAATATATAAAGTAAAATAAGATAATAAATAAATAATGTTAAAAGGGGTTGGTATATAGCACTTACCTAGCATGTGTGAGGCCCTGAGTTCAACCTCCTAGTACTTCTAGGATTACCCCTGAACATCTAATATGGTTGGATTCTCTTTATTGAGATGAGAATCCACAGTCCCTCAAAGACTACTCTCTTCCAGAGATGCTGCACTTGGACTGTCCAGAGCAGATGAGGATTGCAAATGGAATTCACAAGCCCTAAGGAGGTTCTCCCTCCTCTGCCTGAAATTAAGAAGATCTAAGAGTAAAGTGGGGCCTGCAGCCATACCACTGTGGCTTCCAATCCCATCAGATCTTGGAAGCCAAGCAGGGTCTGGCCTGGTTAATACTTGGATGGGAGACCGCCTGGGAACACCAGGCGCTATAGGCTTAGGAGAAGGACCTGGCACCCCATTCCCAAAAAGCAATCAGTCATTGAAAACCCTATGAATAGCAGAGAAGCAGTAACAATACTGTTTCACTTGTTGTACACAGGGTCACTATGAGTCAGACACCAACTACACAACACCTAACAACAACAGCAACAAGAGTGAAGAGATCATAAGGAAGAGCTAGGAAGCTAGATAACTAGAAGATCAATGTAGTTTCATTGAATAGAAATTGATTCTAAAACTCTGTCTTTGGAAATATAAAGTTTACCCTTTTTTTCCTAACCATAAAGCTGTAGTTCTACTGAGGACATATTGAGAGCATCTTGGCCCAGAGCCAGGCATTTGTGACCACTGGACACTGTCACCTAAAAGTGCTACTCTAGAAGGTGTAGCCAGATGGTTTACCTCAGGATCTGAGGCTGACCACACCCCCTTACCTCAGGAATAACCCTTTCCTTAGATTCTCTACAACTCCTCCCTCTCAGCAAGAAGCATGGGTGTAGAGAGTGTAAGGAGGAAGTCCACACCCGTAGGTCCACCATTCTCCATTTCAGGTGATGTAGAGAGGCACATGGGGCACCACCATGCAGGGGAACCCCCTGGGACCTGTGCCTTGACCTACTAACAGAAAATCCAGAAGCACTAGACCACCTTTGCAACATGCTTGCTGTGGAAGGTTCCCACAAATCCTGTAATAGTGGCTTGAATGTTTAAGCTCAGTAAATATTTGTGTTTAGTTTGATAAAGCTCCTAAAGCTATGTTTATTAACTATTAGAATGAAATTATTAAGTAACTATATTCATTTCTAGGGCTACCATACCACATTACCGCAAACATGGCAGCCTAAGATACAGAAATTTATTTTCTCACAGTTATGCAGGCCAAAGTCCAAAATCACGGTATCAGCAGCTCTAGTCCCTTCTGGAGACTGAGGGAGACTCTGACCCAGCCTTCTCCCCTCGCTTCTGGGTGCTGCCACTGTCCTTGGCCTTCCTTGGTTTATAGATGGAATGTCACAGTCTCTGCCTCTGTCTTCAAATGGCATTCTTCTCTGTATCACCGTGTCCTCTCCTTCTCTTATAAAGATATGAATTATTGGACTTAAGGCTCACCACAATGTAATCCAGCAACACTTGATCATTAACTAACTACAAGCTAAGAAGACCCAATTCCAAATAAGGGAACATTTTGAGGTTCCATGTAGATGTAAATTTTGGGGAGATGCTACTTAACCCATTATGACAACATACCAAGTTTTTGTGTTAATTTATGGATGGCTAAAAACAACTACTGGCTGGGGTTTAGCTCACTTGGTAGAGTGCTGCTCCATACTCTCTGAAGACCCAGGTCTTATCCCTAGCACCACAAAAACAGGAGCAGGATGTGGCAATCCCCTCCCAAAGCAATCCCAAAACAATCAGTCATTGAAAATCCTATGAGGATCCCTATGAGTCAGACCTAACCTGGGGGCACCTAACAATAGCAACAACAACAACAACAACAAAAACAGCTACATATGTAAGGTGCAAATTTTTTCTAAATATAAATCATTCTTTCTCATATCTGATAACAAACAAGGAACTTCAAAGGGCCTATAATACTTACTTCTGGGACTGAGACAACACTCACCCATCAACCCAATGTCTTTTCCCTAGTTAGCACTTTCTTATGAATTAGAAACTTCCTCTTCTCATGCTAACCATCAACACCTTTTTTCTCTTGTCCTAAATCCCAACCTCAAAAAAAAAAAAGATAAGAATCTATTTCTGTATTAATCATGGCTTTCTACTTTTTATATTATTTAAAATATCCTAACTTCGTACTGTTTTTCAGAATAAAAAGATTTGAAGACTTGTGGGTGGAGGGGTCACAGGACCTCTTGGATGAGAGAAAGGGTCAGGGTGCGGGAATCTGTCTTAGAAATCATGACCCTCCTCTGGGAATATCTTCACATACAGATAGCAATGTTATCCCAGGCAATTCTGGTTTAAGACATGTAAATAACCTAATGTATCACAGTCTGGTTTAAATGTGATACATTAAAACACACCTCAACACAAGCCCATAAATGAAGCAAAATGTCTTAAAGGAATAGTTTAGCTAAGCTTCTTGCAGTCTAAGTGTAAATTCCCCTTTAGTCTAAAAGCATTAAAATCATAATAATGAAATTTGCCATTAAGAGTCAGAAAGCACTTTTCTCTTTAAAAAGACAGATCCATTAAAATTTAATTATTGTCTCCCTACCTGATTATCAGACAAGAATAAAGCACATTTAGGGAGGAATATATACATATGTTCACCCTGCTTGGAAATATTTTTAAAGACTCTTCAGAGAAATATTCCCCAATACCCTCCCCAAGGAGAAATAGAAGCCATAATTAACTAGATATATAATGTGCTAAACAGAAGAGCCGATGTATCAACTGCATAAGCAAACAGTTACAAATTAGGTCCTTAAAAAATGCCTTTGGATCCTTAATCCTGCACCTATTTTCACTATCTGTGAAGAGTGTATGTGTATTTGATTTGGTGTGGTGTCCCACCAGATGGTTCCTTGATCCACAGTTTCTTCTTCTTCAAGATAGGTAAGTAGAGATTCCTCTCTGGAGTGTGAAAGCTCGCAGCGGCAGGAACATAGCATATCTCTTCTCTAATTTATGACTGACTAACTGAAACTCCTCACTGTCAGCAAACTCTGCCGTGTTTACTGGTTTGACAGCATACACACATATGGCAGAAGCCAGATGGACCTTCTCCCCCAGCTTTGAGCTAAGGGTGCTTCATTAGGAAAGAGATGCAGCCAGGCTTTGAGATCTTTGAACAAGGCTTTCCAGAACAACAAGAAGGGAGTCAGTTAGCAAGAAAAGACCCTTTCCTGGGTGACAGATTAGGTCAGAAGGGAATTTATAGTTGCCCAGTTGAAGTCCATCAAGTTTTAAAGAACAAATGACCTGACCTCCCATTCACAAAAGTTAAGCAGCTGCTTCCAAAGAAATTACCGTATTTGATGTAAAATCTGCATTCCATCTACCCAGATAGTAGTAAATAGTACAATAAATCTACTTCCTAAGCTCTGATTCACAGTTAACAATGTCAGAAAGTTCTGGCAAACTCCAAAAAAATCATCAGTGTCTTTTGCACGTACAAAAAGTGCAGCAAAGCAGCTTCCTGTGACAATATTGTTCATTAAGGTATAAAATGAAATGCTACCCTCTAAACCCAACTATTCCATTCTAAAATTTCAGGAGGTAAAAACAAATGTTTTCTTCAGCTTATCAAACATTATTATGTCTCCTTTTTGTTTTTCTTTTTATTTTTGTGATATCCTCTGCACATTTTCTGACCTATCTCAGCTTGGGTCCTTTTCCTTTTATTGTCTGGCCCAAAGTTTGAGGATGTGTTTCAAGAGCAGTGGGATTATCAGAGTCCTTGTTTTCCACGCTTGAACATATAGAGCAGAAGTCTCTGCAAAGTAACCTGCCATCTGTCCTCTAACCCCAGAACAAGAGTTCCTTAAGTGCTAACATGTAACAAGAAGAATTGAGAGAGAGTGGATCCTTGTTATTATTGTTGTTAGGTGCCCTCAAGTCAGTGTCCAACTCATAGAGACTTTATGTACAACAGAGGAAACACTATTGTTAGTGCTTTTCTGCTGTTCATAGGGTTTTCAATGGCTGATTGTTTTTTGGGAGTGGGTTACTGGGTCCTTCTCCAAAGCCTACAGCACCTGGTGTTCCCAGGAGGTCACCTGTTCAAATACTAACCAGGCCTGACCCTGCTTAGCTTCCAGGATCTGATGAGATCGGACACCACAGTGGTATGGCTGCAGGCAGTGGATCCTTAGCAAGTGAAAAATTGTTCCACTCTCTAAACTGTCAAACTGACTGTCAATTTGGAAATATCCATCAATTCCACATCTCTCAGAGCATAATTTCAAACTAAGAAAGGTCTAATCCCGAGGAGGAGGGAGGGAGTTCATGGTTTAAGAGAATGGCCCTTGCTCCAGAACCAAGTAGATTTCATAGGAATTCTAAAAGCCCCTCCACTGCCTCCTAGGCCCTCTGGCAAGTAAGCTGTAATGAATAGAAGCAGTGAGGAGGTACCACTGGACGGTGCTGAGAACTGCCTCTACATAGCCTACAATTAGTTCACACTGACTGGAAATTTTCCTCCTTCTCAGAGAGTCTAAAAATTACATATGGCTACAGAATGGCCAATAGAAGCAACTAACAATTTTCTCACCATTCTACAATGCAGTAAAAAAAAAAAAAATTTCTATTTTTCAAGAACACCCTCATAATTGAATGTTGGAATATATAGGGCCACTTCTAGCCTCTGCCTTTCTAGAAGAGTAATTAGATCTAATGCTTTCCTTAGGCACATCAGGACTCCAGGTTTAGTGTAAAGCATTAACCTTCTGTTTAAATGTTATTTCACAGCACGAAAAAGAAGTTCCTAAGATGCAGCTATGGGTGGATTTTTTCCTGGTCTTTTTTGCCCTGCTAATGGAAAACTTTGGGCTGGGTTTTGGCTCAGTTGGTAGAGCGCTGCTCCACACCCTCTGGGTTCAATCCCCAGCACCGCAAAATGGGAGGACTTGGCAATCCACTCCCAAAGCAATCCCAAAACAATCAGCCATTGAAAACCCTATAAAGGTCACTATGAGTCAGACCCAGACTCAACGGCACCTAACAACAACAATAGGAAACTTTGAGATGATTTGAAACGTAGTGGCCATTGTTAGTGAAACTCCATGGAACTAAGGCTCCATCAACAGCCAAACAGAAACTGAATGGAGTGTTCCAGGGAAGTGCTTGTTGTTATTAGGTGCCAAGTGGAATCTGACTCATAGTGACCCTATATCCAACAAAACAAAATACTTCCTGACATTATGCTGTGCCTGGCATTATTGTCAGTGCTTCTCTGCTATTCATAAGGTGTTCCATGTCTGATTGTTTTAGAAGTAGGCTCCCAGGTCCTTCTCCCAAGCCTATAGGACCCAATATTCCCAGGCACTCTCATCCAAGGAGACCAGGCTGACCCTGCTTAGCTTGGTGGTATGGCTGCAGAACTTAGGGCTGTGTATTTTCCACTGGCACAGAATAACATACTCATCAAAGGGTTGCATGCTCATCTTACCATTTGCATTCCAGAAGAACTGTGAAATAGCCAGAAAGGTTATTAAACTAAATTGTTTTTTCTTTTTTTTTTTTCTTTTTTCTTTTTTTTTTTTTTTTTTTTTTTTTTTTTTTTTTTTTTTTTTT
>VMDO01000443.1:0-103616 GCA_007922755.1 Pedetes capensis | reverse complement strand
CTTGCAATCCTCCTGCCTCCGCCTCCCAAGCCTCTGGGATTACAGGTGTGCGCCACTGCGCCCAACTAAACTAAAAATTATTAAGCTCCCTTTTACAGATAAAGAAGGTGAGGGCCTGAGAGATACGTGGTATGCACCCACCTAGCTAGTGGGAAGAACAAAATAAATCTTAAGTTTTTTATACCCCAGAATCTAACAGTATCCTCTACACAGGGTTTCTTCTGATAAGTGAATATAACTGCTACTTAAAGATCTAATATTTAAGACAGGCACCTTTGGGACAGGCCTGTAATGCCAGGGACGTGGGAGGACAAGGCAGGAGTGAGTTCCAGGCCAGAGGCAGCCTGCACAACTTAGTGATGCCCTGTCTCCAAATAAAAACAATAAAAATGGCGTTGGGGTGCAGCTTAGTGGTTGAGCACTTGCCTAGCATGCATGAGGCTCTGGGTTCAGCCTCTCAGCACTACAATTAATTAATTAATTAAAGATCTAATATTCAATTAATGGGAATAAGTAACCAATGGATTGAAAAATACAGGCTATGTTTGATTACAGTGTGCAGCCAGACATCTGAGAATAAAGGGAGGAGGACATAAAATAAAGCCAATATAGCCAAGTTTACAGCTCAGCAAACATACTCCTGAATCTCTCCATGGTTTACACCTCAGACAGCCCCAGTCCATGAGAATGGAAATGAAAGGAAAATGCAAATTCAGCTGCATGTTACATCCACAGTAAATGCAAAGACAAATTAAGAATTAAAGACAAATGCAAATTACTCTGCTCATAAAAGAAACCTATACAAAAGACAGGGAATGAAAAGGCTCTGACAGTTATGGATGAATTTCTGAAGAGGCACACAGCAACCGTATTTCCAAATTCAAGCCTTTTAAGAACTGGTTAGAAGAATGAGAACAGCTGCTGCAGAGAAGGGAGGGAATCTGCTACAAACAGTAAACCAAGCTACTGAGTAAAACTGAGAATCATGTCCTTATTGTCAAGGTGAGGATGAAAAGCAACAAGGGGATGAAGCCAGAAGAATTCTCTCACCAGAAACTGTACAGCAGACTTTAAAAGCAGAGCCCCTGGCAAGCTCCAGGGTGGGGGAAATGGAAATGGGAAGAGAACAAAAGAGTCAAGGTAGAGAAACAAGCAGTGTTTCTAGAGAGAGAAAAACCACCCATGCCAGAGCAGGAGTTATAGAAATGAGGGACCATTATTGACCTCAGATTACTGTCAGGTCAAAAAAGGTAAGGGAGACCCTATGGGCTAGGAGAGGTAGCTGCTGTGGGAAACCATTTAAAGGCATTCAAAATCACTCTTTTAAGGAAAGATGCTGGACATTAACACAGAACATATCTATATAACATTTTTTATGTCATTTTATAGTTGAGTCTATTGGTGCATCTTCCTATCTGTGGAAAAGCATAGGTGTTTTAAATGTTAGTTGAATGAGTCAATGAGTACACATGGAGAAACAAATTCCAAAAGATTAACTGGCTTTCCTGAATTCATTCACTTAGATAAAAGAAGTTATCAGTAAAGACTAGTCTGTGATCCTCAGTTCAGGACTTCTTCGCTTATGATGCAAGAAAAAGAATGTCTCTACTCAAGAATGAAAGAGAGATTTGCAACTATCGCAGGGGAACCCACAGGCCTCAGAGGCATCCATGGGCCTCTGTGCCACAGTATGCTATTCTTGCTATTGTAAAACATTCAGGATTTAATTTTTGATCTAAAACCAAGAGTCTGCTGGTGATATAGTTCAGCAGTAGAGTCCTTGACTAGCATGCACAAAGCCCAGGGTTGAACCCCCAGCACCAAAACAAAACAAACAACAATAATAATGACAATAAAAAGATCATACAGGAAGCAGGAGATAACAGAGATGAACAAAGGGGGTCTTAGTCAATTCATGGCAAACTGGAGGTGAAGATGTTCTAAATAAAGGGCAACTCTATCCCACCCTTGCCAATCAAGACCAAGTAGGAATGTAGACCAATCCTTTCTAGAACCTACCAATTTCCCAACAGTATACAGAAATCCTTATTTTTGTTTGTTTGTTGTTGTTGTTGTTGTTGTTGTTGTGTTGTGAGAAGTTCTCACTAGGTAGCCCAGGCTGGCTTCAAAATCAAAATCCTCCTGCCTCAGCCTTCCAAGTGCTGCGATTACAGGCATGAGCCACCATGCCCAGCTAGAAATATTTATTTTTATTTGAAATATCCTCATCTTAAAATGTGGCATCCAATTCATTTTTAAGCATAATAAGAGCTACATGAAACTTTTCTGGATCAAATGTGGCTAAGGGAGCTCTGCTGGTTGAAGACCTCTGACTCTACTCATGGGAGCCATTTTAAGACAAGATGGAGTACATTCATTCCAGAACACTCTAATACTTGAGCTATTTAGAAGCTCATGATCCAAAAATGTCTATTTTTATTAAAGGATCAAATATATGAAACTTATAGTAGGAGGGGCTGGGATTTAGCTCAGTTGGTAGAGCGCTATGCTGCAGTCTCTGAGGTCCCAAGTTCGATTCCCAGCACCACAAAAATGGGAGAAGGACCTGGCAATCCACTCCCAATGCAATCCCGAAACAATCAGCCATTGAAAACCCTATGAGGGTCGCTATGAGTCGGATACTGACTCGACAGCACCTAACAATAACAACAACAACAATATTATAGTAGGAGGGGCTGGGATGTAGCTCAGTTGGTAGAGCGTTACACTGCAGTCTCTGAGGTCCCAAGTTTGATTCCCAGTACCACAAAAACGGGAGAAGGACATGGCAACCCACTCCTGAGGCAATCCCGAAACAATCAGCCATTGAAAACCCTTTAATGGTCACTATGAGTCGGATACCCTTATAGGCACCTAACAACAACAACAACATATTATAGTAGAAGCAAGTGTCTTTAATGAGACCATGGCACTTATACACTTGACTTTCACATTCCTGGAAGTTCATGTTCTCTTTATCCCTGGGTGGTATTAATTTGTGTTTGCTTTTCTTATCTACCTGCAGTTAGGATGGTTGTCAAAATGAGCTCCGTGGCTTTTTCCTTTCCAGTATTTATAAAATATACTGGCCTTCATGTGACAACTCATTAGGGTCAAGTTCAGCCTCAAGTGGTTATGTAAGTAAAGCAATGGAACCTTAATATGAGTCCAGCCTTTGTAAAAGTGAAATTTTGTGTAATAATATTTGACTGAAAAATGAAAACTTGTTGCTTTTATTACTACCCAGACCAAAAGAATTCCAAAGATGGCATCAGACAGATAGAAACTTGTCTTTTAGGGCTGTGTATTTGTTTAATTTGGGGGAGGAGGGAGGTTGTCTCCTGAAGCTATTAGAAAACCAGTTTTGTGAATTATCCAAGAAATAGAATTCAAGTGTTTATGAGGCAGTGAGCCCTGAGGAATGATGGCCACACAATGAGCTTAGCCCTCAGGAAGGAGACGCTGTAATTTAACACCTGGAGGAGTAAGGTTTAGTTTAAGGGATCTGCCCCTTTCTACTCACAAAATCCCAGGCCCTGGAAAATAAAAGTGGTAAATGTTATATAAATATTGTGTGACATTTGCAAAGGTTAAGAAGAGCCTCTACTCCTTTTCTTCTTTTCCCAAGTATTATATTTGAGCAGTGAACCCCAAAGTTCAGTATTCAGGTACAAGCCTGCAGGTCAGATTACAGTGATACAGAGGTAGATCAGGAATTTCTACGCTATTTGTTCTCTGGAAGAAAGCAAGGCCTCCTCCAGTAAGATTGTGCACAAACATCGCCCAAGCAAGGGTTGATATGGCATTTTGCCAAGGGGTCCCAGTGCTTCTGAATTTGTACAAAGCAAACTCAGTTCTGCCTTCACTTCCCATAAGCCATGCAGGCATAATTTAGGGGCCTTGCTTTACAAACCAAGCTTCATTCCATTCAGTCTAGCTAGTCTCTGATTTTTTTTCTCTTTAATCCTCCTTTTCAAGTGGATAAATAAAGAGGTGGGGTACTCCTGCTACCAAATCTGTGAAAAACATTCAGTGTCTAGGGTATCTGAGCAGTTAAGGTGTTGGATTTTCCAATCCATAAACACAGAACTAAACTTGGAGCTGGAGGAACAGACCCGAAGGCCATCTGAGTCCTGTCCCACCTCCATGCCAAACAGATTTCAAACCTGAAGGAAAACTTTGAAACTGGCAGAAAATAAGGTTTTGAAGTTCCTTCCTAAGTGAATTATAGCAGAGGCTCCTCAAACTTTTGGGGAGAAAATTCTCCCTAAAGTCTAATTTATTTACATTTGCTTTCTATGTATTTCCTTGTAGGGCCAAATCTTGCTCTCATTTGGTAATTTGAATACCAACTATTCTGAACTACACCCACACTCATGAAGCACTGTGGATAGGGAGTTTCAGTAGATTGCTCAAGCGAAGTGTAACAATTGTCAATCTATAAACAGTTCACAAGTCTTTGGTATAAAATGGTTTTTTGAGTTGTCTAGGGACTGAGTGGCTGACTCTGCTATGGCACCAGGGCCTTTGCAAGCCAGGTTTCTTCTCTGACTCACAAATATTTACACACCTCATTTGTCCCTGAAACACCCTCCCACATGACACACACCCAGCTCAGGGCTGGCAGGTAGTAGATAGACAGTGGACAAATGTCCGTCAATTAGTTAATGATTATTAACAGCATGGCCACCTGAGAAGCCCTCATGGCTTGTTCTCACCTTTATTTAACAATTCCTTTGTCTGTTGCTCTCACTTGCATTTGTATTCCTAACATGCTCCTCGCTGACCTAGGCTTTAGACCCAAACCATCCAGGCAGTTTGGCACTGAGCAAAAAGCAATGTTGCCACACTTTGCATTGTGGTTCACTTTGGATTCCTGCCTGTTTAGGTTGGTACTGCCTGCTGCCCTGATTGCCTGCCCAAGAGCCTTTTCCAGTGGGGCACCAGGCTGTGTCATCTATGTGGTTTCCTTGATAGGTAAACCTATCAAGAGGTGAGCCAGAGCCAACTGGCACAGTTAACCATAAAGGTGATGGCAAATGGGACCGCTCTTTGCGAGACTACAGAAGTTGCATTTGTCTAAGTAGAGAAGATATAATCAACAAATATCTGATTTTGAGTAACTTAGATTTTGTCATTTAGCATGCAGTTTTCCTACCCTAAGACTTGCTACTCCAAGTGCAGTGTGAAAACCAACAGCAGTACCCACACCCGAAAGCCTGAGACAATGCAGACTCTCAAGCCCAATCTCAAGTCTACCAGATCTGAACCTTTTAATTAACAAGATCTCCACATTAAAGTTTGAAAACTATTGAGGTAGAGCATTGTTTCTTCATTCTGGCTACATATTATGATACCCTGGGGATTGGGAAAAAATGCTGATGTCCAGGTACCACTTTACACCCATGAAACAGAATCTCTGGCTGTGGGAGCCATCCAAGAGTATATTATAAAGGCTTGGCAGGTGATACTAATGTATGACCACGTGGGAGAACTTACTTAGGCGGAGTTTAGTTTGCTTTATGGATATGAAAACCTGACTTTAATTGGGTAAGTGAACTGCTTTAGGTCACATAGCTCATTAGATGCAGACAAAGGTTTAGATTCACACAGGTCCTGTAATTAAAACAGCACAGGCTTTAGAGCCAGGTTCAAATCCTAGATCTGCCACTTTCTACAACGATGGCTTTGAGCAAGTGTTTTAGCCTCTCTGAGCTCCGGTTGCTCACGTGTAAAATGAATGGATAATAAAAATCTCATGGGGCTATTAAGGGGATTAAAGATCATGTCTGCAAAGCCTCAATTACCATCCATCCTCTCCTTTACCCTTTGACTTGATAATCCACTATACATTCCAATACACAATATTTGCAGGAGTCCAGTTGGAATTATTTATTTATTCCTTTAAGAAACACTTATTGAATATCATGAGGTAACAAAAATTGAGAATTCAGATACAGTGAAAGAGTTCTTGCCCTCAAGGAGATAATGCCTGTGCCCTGGTTCTTACCTCGTCTCTAGGAGAAGAGATGGGCATGGAGAAATCACCATGCAGCTTTGTAGAAGGAAAGTTAGGGGTGATTGAAAGTATAAAAGTACATAGAATAAAGTTTCAATTTGAGATCTCAAGGAAATATACCCAAAAGATGTGACATCTGAGCAGAAGGAAGGTTTCCAAGGGCACAAAGGAGAAGAGCATTCCAAAGGAAAAGAACAGCATGTACAAGTGCAAGCAAGTGTGAAATGCCATGCGTTTTAAGAGAACTGAAAGCAATTCAGTGTTACTGTAGCGTGAAGTGTCAGGGAGTGAGCTGGTGAACAGTGGGGAGCCAGGGCTCTGATGGCTTTCTGTCATGCCATGCAGTGTGGACTTGACTCTGTGGAGGACAAGAGCCAGGAAAAGCTCTAAAAACCAGGTCATTTAGGTGACACCTTGTACAGGGAGATGAACCTGTAGGATTCACTCCGATATCTTCCAAAAAGAGGGCAAGACAAGGAAGAGATGAAAGCAAGACCTCAACTTTAGCACTTGGCTTTCATTGAGCAATTGATCTTGCAATACATGGAAGCAAGGATGCTAGACTGTGTCTTACATATTTCAGACATGTAGTCAGGAATGACCAATCCCTGGAGAAAGACATCATGTTTGGGAGAGTGGCAGGTCAGCGAAAAAAAGGAAAACCCTCCACCAGATGGATTGACACAGTGTCTGCAACAATGGGCTTAAACATAAATAAAATCATGTGCTTGGCACAGAATAGGGACGTGTTTCAATCTGCTGTACATAGGGTCGCTATGAGTTGGACTAGACGGCACCTAACACCACCACCAACAGAATCTCAGACAATGTAGATGCCAGTTGCATAAGTAAAATGAGAAGGAACAGAAGAGAGAAAACCCAAAGATCTGGTGAGCATGTCATCATTATTTACAAATTCTGTCCCTGCCCCCATACTGACAACTATTGGAAAGTGTTTCCTTGAAAACAATTAAATAAACTTAAAAATAAAGAGCCAGCCCCTCTATGTGTGTGAAATCTTTCCTGCTATCTTCCTCACTGTACTTAGCCATCATTTTCTTTAAGCCCTCCCTCCCTGTACCCTAGCTCTGGCACACAAGTGCCCCATTCTTAGCTATAATTCTAGACCACTTCTACTTAGATGTCCTATTAGTATTTCACTTTAGCTTTTCCTCCTCTCTCTCTTTTTTTTTTCCCCTTCCAGTATTGGAGGTTGAACCTAGGGCCTTGCACATGCTAGGCAAATGCTCTACCACTGAGTTGCACTCCTAGCCTCATTTTTATTTTTCATTTTGAAGCAGGGTCTCACTAAATTACACAGACTGTCTCAGGCCTAGAACTCATGATCCTCCTGTCTCAAGAGTCATTGAGATTACAGGCATGCACCACAGTGCCCAACACCTTAGCTTTTTATCCAATAACATTTTTGCAATTACAGAAATAGTAATTTCTATGATAATCATGGAAAAGTATATATATAATATGTTCAAAGAAAAAAATTAAAATCATCCATAGTTCTTTCCATGTGTAAGCATATGCACACATGAAAATTGTTTATAGAATAGAATTACACTATGTGTGCTTATGTATAACCTGATTTTTGCACATATTTATTCATTAGGTAGGACTAGTTTTAGTAAGTCTCTTTTTAAGAACAAACAAAAAAGTAATACAAAAGAAGCAAGAGCATCCATGCATTGAGAGAAACCTAGAAAGCCGCTTTTCAGAGAGACACAAAGAAGGAGCTTAGCAGAGAGAGGCACAGACAAGAGATCATAAGATCACAGAAACTGGAGAAAGTAACTCCCTTTCTTTATGATTTTCTAGCAGAGTTCCAGTACCCTGTAAGCCCAACTGACTTCCTTCTTTGCATTCTACACTATCGCCTTATTCCTTCCTAAACTTCTCCAGTTTTTTTTCCTTTTCTTTTTCTTTTTTTTTTTTTTTTTGCATTTTTTATTGGACATTTTTAATGTACACCTTAATGTGATTCATTCTGACATGCTTTTCATTGTGGCATTTACATATATGCATTTTGGAAACATCCTATTCAAAGGTTGGATCAAAATAAAATGGAAAAAAAAGCTAAGAAAGGTATCAATATAAATGTTCTAGAAAATGCATGCAATTGTTCTGACAAGATAATAACAAAGTTCGCTACAGGAAAAATTTCTATCTTAAACAGAGCTGGAACTCAAGTACATATAGAAAAATATTACCAAGTAAATGATAGAGAAGATTTAGATGGGGAGGGTGGGGTGGGGGAAGCATACAAGAGGGTAAGGGGGAACCTATATGAATAATGTACATCAAACTTCTCCAGTTCTTCAGATTGTTTGAATGGACTCCCTTTCACAGAGACAAGTACTTTCTAACCATGACAAAAACCCTGAAATAGACTAGGGAAGATTTGGGCAGAGGAAGGAAGATGGGTAATGGCTTCCTTAAGTAACAAATGATGTTTGTCTTGAAGGTAAAACTTCCTCAAATAGCCTGTTCTGTTCTTGCTGAAGTTTCTATGCCATGCTATTTCTCCCCCTCAGATGTTAGATAAAAAATTTTATTTAACACACCATGACAACCTGTCAAAAAGAATGACTACTGTGCAGTGTGTGGTCCAAGCATCTAGAGTTGTTTTTCTCTGGAGTTGGATAATTGCCTTGCTTGTTCCTGTCATTATTGGGGACCAGGTAAAATGATCATCTAAATCTGTGTCGCAGCTGGGGTTGTTTAGTGGTCATTACTATCAGAGATTCCTATTAATAGCACAGCTATGGAACTCTCAGGGTCTTTTTCTGAGTGTTCATTCAATAATAACAGGCCAAACAATTCTGGATTTCAAAGGGAATTGTGGTGAACTTTCTCTCTTAGTCATCTTGTGGCCTATGCTTACAAGTATATTACACTTGCTATTTTTTGCTTCATTGAGTTTGGCATAGACCAAACATTTGTTCAAGTACTACAGTATAATCTCAGAGATTTCTTCAGTAATCACTCTGAATTAGAAAGCATCTCTTCACCAGGCGTGGTGGCGCACACCTGTAATCCCAGCAACTCAGGAGGCAGAGGCAAGAGGATTGCAAGTTCGAGACCAGAGGCAGTCTGCATAATTTAGTAAGACCCTATCTGAAAAAAAAAGTAAAAAGAAAAAATGGGCTTGGGGTGCAGCTCAGTGGTATAGCACTTGCAAACCATGCAAGCATGAGACCAAGGGTTCAACCCCCAGTACCAGAAAAAAAAAAAAATCTCTTCTATTGAGGGCTGGGACTTAGCTGAGGGCTGGGAATTAGCTCAGTTGGTAGAGCACTGCACTGCAGTCTCTGAGGTCCCAAGTTCAATTCCCGGCACCGCAAAAATGGGAGAAGGGCCTGGCAATCCACTCCCACAGCAATCCCGAAACAGTCAGCCATTGAAAACCCTATGAGGGTCTCTATGAGCCAGATACCCGACTAGACGGCACCTAACAACAATTGAAATCTAACTTCTTTATCCTGCTTCTTTCTCTATAGCACTTAGTACTACCTGCCATTATGCCATATTTATTTCTTGATTTTTAGTCTATTTCACAAGAAAATATCAGTTTTTTGAGGACAAGGACTCTTCTTGCTTTACCACTGAATGCATACTGTAGAACACAGAACCTGGCATACAACATAATCTTAGTAAATATTTTTTGAATGGATGAACTCCTAGACATAACATCCTAAGACTTGAGCAGAAATTAAATTCCTGGCAGAATGGGATGCTATAGCCTTTTCTTTTCCTACAATGATAATGCTAATTCCTACTTAGATTTGGACAAGAAAGTCAAAGGTGATGAGTCACCACACTTTTCAGACCAGTCCATTGGAACACTGAGTTTCCTTTATTTATTGCCCCATCTCTGGAACACTACATCCAGCTGTTCCTTCTAAATTAAAAATGGAAAGAGGTAGCAATGGATTTGGTTTCCATTGCACTGTAATTCGCAGCCCTGGGACACTTCCCACCCAAGTGCCTCTTATTACCTCAAGGGAACATCATTAAAACATCAGAAGAATCATTTAAATTCATTCAAAGTTTTAAATAAACATAGACCACATTTAACAAAATCAAGCAAACCACGATGCAAGTATTAAAATGGCAAAAATACTAGGAAGCCCAGAATTAATGGATTTCAGGGGTGAGATCCACAATTCTGAGCTGCAGTTAGCAAGATATATTTCTACTATACATTTTCAAAATGACTCACCTTTGAATTGTCTCTAATTTACACACTTCACCTACTCTCCCTCCAAACTACCAGGTCAAGAAATGCCTCTCGTTTTCCTCCGTTAATATGCTGTTTCCCCCATTAAGCGTCACATATTAAGTTTTAACTTACTGGCTTCAGTGACACTCAGTGATCCCAAGGGGGGGCAGTGAGATAAAATATGTGTTTTTACAAGGTGTCTTCATGCCTGAATTGCAATTTCTAATCTCTGAACCATTGCATGCTCTGTATCTCTGTCTTGTGGAAGAGCTATTGATCTGTAATCTCACCAGTACATTTTCCTCTTCTCATAATGTCCCAGGGATAGTCTAATTAAGGACAGACTCCAGCTACAAATTATAGAAAAAGAGGCACTTGGGCACTCAAATAGAATCAGACCTTTGACTCCTTTGACAATTGCAAAATGGGTCTGAAATCCTCCTTAATCATTCAGCCATGTTCTGTTGCATCCCAAAGACAATAATAGTAAATAAGTAACAAACAACAAACAACTAAATAAATGCAAATTAGACCCCTGTGTTTTTGCAGACAAAGCTATTGATCCCTTAGGATACAGTTTGTGAATTATGAGAGGCAGCATGAAGTAGTCAGAAAAGGCATGCTGTGGTGGCAAGATGACCTGTGAATCCAGGTACCTCTTCTACCAGCTGTATGTTCATTTTCTCCAAGAGCCTCAGATTCCTTATCTGTATAATAAAAACAGCATTACTTACCTAGTAGATTATGAAGTATTGCAATGTGAGCTCAGTAGATGTTATCCCCCGACTTCAGATTCCTGTATTCTAGATTACAAATCAGAGGTTATAGAAACATTAATGTTTTTATCATCCAATGGAATAAGGAAAAAAAAAAAAAAGGAAACTATGTAGATTCCTGAAATTGACCATAGGAATGTGCTACTCAAGATGCAAATTAGAAGTGGGAGAGGAGTCCAGACTTGCCCCTCCCCCCAGGGAGTGAGCAGATTACCTGAGGGCACACTTGAGGAAGGATAAGCACCTCCTCCTCCAGGCCAAAGTTGCCTGGATGGGGAAGAAAGTCCTTCAATAAAGGAATGTCCCATCCAGTGGCCATCCAGGTCACTGGGGACCTTGACCAAGGTAGTGGTTGGTGTCAGGCTGCCTAAAGCTAAAAGAATAAGAGAGGAGAAAGTGAAATCAGGAAGTGGAGATTACATGTTGAGTAGCCTAATTGTGAAAGGAAAGTAATTCTCACCTTCCTCATTTTGAGGACTAGAAATTTTAATGCCAGAAATAGTGCAAATGAGTGCTGAGCTACATAGAAAGGCTTGATTATTAAGACAATTCTCTCCTCTTTTCCTCTTCTCCCCGTCTTCGTGCTCTATACGTCTTCATCAGTGGTTCTTTGGATACCACATGTACCTGCTTGATTCTTCCCTGCCTGTCTGGAACATTCTGAGCTTCACCTGCCCAGCACTGGCTCCACCATGGATCTTTCCACAGTACAGTGAGGGAGCTGAGCACTTGGAATCATGATTGAGACAGACCTGCCCAGTGTCCTGGCTCTACCACTTTGAGCTCTGTGGCTTTGAGCAAAGTGCTAAAATCTCTGTGTCTCAATTTCCCCAAGTACAAAATGGAAATAACACTAATACATTGGGGTGTTATGAAGATTGAGTGAGTGAATAATTGGAAAGCACTTAGACTAGTGTGTAGCACATTGCCAATGTTCAATAAGTGTAAACAGTTAGCATTGTTGTTAGAAGACTTGTGCTAGTCTGCATTCATTCCTACAGCTAGGAGAGTCCCTAGTTCATCTGACCCTGGATTCCTTCTTGTCCTAGTCTCTCTGCCAAGGTAGGCCAACCTCTCTCTTGCTCAGCCCTCCATTCTCAGTCCTGGTAAAGTCTACCTGCAATCCAGGCCCTATGCCACACCAGTATCCTATAATAACAACTATAATGACTCTTATTATTGCCTGCTACAGACCAGGCACCTTGATAAGAGTTTTACATATATATACTCTTCATAAGTCCATGAGATAGTCATTACAAATAATGAATCCAGCCAATGAATAACACATCAGAATTTGAATCCAGGGCATCTAATTGCAGAGCCATATTCCTAAGACCTGGGTTACATTTCCTACAGATGGTGTTCAGATATCTTGCTCCTACTAGAGCCTAGATTCTCTCATCACTTTTCCTTTAAATTAGATATTTAGATGTCTGTGTGGTAAATTGCAAAAACAGCTACAAATTCTCCCATATGCTCTTGAAATTCATCAAGAAGTAAAATTTATTTTTTCACCTCTTGAATCTGGGCTGGGATTATAACTTGTTCTGGCCTAGATGGTTGCAGCTACAACCTTGTGCTAGAAACCTTGCCTGCTTCCACTAACTCTTTAGGGACCCCTGTACCATCATCATGTGAACACATCCTTTGGAGAGAGACTACATAGAGGAAAACAAAGCACCTCAGTCATACAGCAGTTACCCCAGCTGACCTGGCACCTAGTCATAGGTGCATGAATTAGCTCTAGTCAAGAGCAGCCAAGCCTGGCTCAGATCACCAAAGCAGCCCAGCCAGACCAGCCCAAATTACCAATCTGCAAAAGCATCATTTACATAAATAGTTACTGTTTTAAGTCACTGTCTTAGTCATTTCAGCCTTCAAAAATAAGAGAAACAACTGACTAAATGGCAGAAACAGCAAGCATTTTTTTTTTTTTTTAATCACAGTTCTGGGGACTGGAAAGTCCAAGATCAAGATACAGGCAAATACAGTGTCTGATGAGAGCCCACTTCCTGGTTTGCAGATGGCTGCCTTCTGAGAGCAAGCTAGTTTCTCATCCTTTTACAGGCTGCTAATCCCATTATCAGCCTGCAGCCATACCACTTTGGCAACTGATCCCATCAGATCTCGGAAGCTAAGCAGGATTGGGCCTGGTTAGTATTTGCATGGGAGACCACCTGGGAACACCAGGTGCTATAAACTTGGGAGAATGCAACCCACTCCCAAAAAACAACCAGCCATTGAAAACCTTGCAGAGAAACACTGACAATATTTTGTCTATTGTACATAGAGATGCTATGAGTGGGACACCAACTCAAAGGCACCTAACAACAACAACAATCCCATCACTAGAGCTCCACCTTTATGACTTTAAACTAAATTACCTCCCAAAGATCCTACTTCCAAATACGATCACATAGGGACTATGCTTCAACATATGAATTTGGGGGAGGTGCGAGTATTCTGTCCATAGCAGTCACTATGTTTTTGGGGTTTGCTATACGACAAAAGCTCATTGATGCAATCTGCAAGTATTTTTTGGAAAAACCATTAACGAATTCATTTCTTTGTCTTCATTCCCAACAACTGGTCTTCTTGATCACCTTCTCTACATTGTTTTTGATTAGGCCTGGGGCAAGAGATAACAGTGTTAAGCAAGAGCCCACTAGCACTGTAGTAATAAACTTCTTTGGATGAAATCCAAATCTCCTCTCTTTACACTGAATTTCATGTTATGATAAGTTGTCATAGTAACTTTATAGTAAAGTACCCAGGTAGTTGCTATAGTGTCAAAGAATTGAATTCAATTACTAATAATAGAGATCCAATTAAAATTTAAGCATCCACAGATTACCTCCCAGTTTACTAGTAAAAGAAGACATACTTTAGTCAATGTAAGGCTAATATTGAGGCTCCACAAAGTCATCAAAGACCCGAGATTCTTGTATGTTTCTATTCCGTCACACACAACTTTCACAGTCCAAAATGGCAGCTGGTTTTCCAGCTATTACATCTGGATTCCAAGCAACAGGAAGAAGGACGTGAGCTGTGTTCTACCCATTAATGACTCTGCTCCATGCAATACCATTTTTCAAATCTTACTAGCAAGCACTTTAGTTACAAGTCCACCAATCACTGCAAAAGAGAGAGGCTAAGAAATGTAACCCAGGTTCTGTTGTTAAGTAGGAAGGGTGAATGAATGTTGGAGGCAATTAGCAATATATGCAACAGACAATATTTCATTGTAATCATAACTATGCCTTAGGTGGTTGACAGTACAGATGAACTTGGCATTCTGAATCTAAAAAGTCTGGGATTTGATAGAAAGGCCTTGTGAGAGTCTGACAATATTTTAAGAGGTATTAAAAATAATACTAATTAGAAGATTCAGTTCATAGAGAGGACTGATAGGTGCTTTTTCCATCAGTATAAATCCAAGTTGTTGGTCTCAGTATCTTACATGTTTATACAACCATGAATGAAACAGTTTGGGGCAGCAATTTTCAGCCCAAACTTTACCTCCAACCTGCAAACTTATATACCCAACTGCCATATCAACACTTTCTCTTAGATGTTCTAAAGTCAGGGCAAATCTAATGTGTTCAAAACTAAAGTTATTTTTCCAAGAAAACCCTATCTTCCTCTAGTATGTCTCATCTGAGTGAGCAGTATCACCCCTCAGCCAGATGCTCTGATCAGAGTCCTGGGTACCATCTGCAATCTTCTGGATCTGGAGTGTCCCCCAAAGCCCCATGTGCTAAAGGCTTTGTCATCAGCCTGCATCAGAGTTAGAAAGTGGCGGAACCTTTAAGAAATGGGGCCCAGTGGAAGACACCCAGAGGCCATTGAGGGCATGCCCTTAAAGGGGATTCTAGGTCTCTGGCCCCCTCCTGTTTCTCTCTTTGCTTCCTGGCTCCATGCAGTCCTGCCATGAGGACCTGTGCTACCACAGGCCCAAAGCAACAGGGCCAAGCAATCATAATTTGAAACCTCTGAAGCCCTAAAATAAACTTTTCCTCATTTAAGTTGATTATCCCAGGTATTTTGTCACAGTAACAAAAAGCTGACTACTACACTGCCCTTTTTACTTCACACTAATTTTCCCTTTTACTTTGTACTAATACCCACTTAGTTACCATATCCTTTTAATTTTCACCCCATAATACCTATTAAATCTACTCATTTCTCTCCATCTCCAAAGCTACCACTCTAACCCAGCCTAGCTTCATCACTTGTCTGGATAGCTATAATAGCTTCCCAGCTGATCTCCCTCCATCCATTCTTGTCATATCTCCAAATATTATCTACATGGAAACCAAAGTGTTTACTTAGAAACGTAGATGAGATCATGTTACTACCCCAACATAAAACTCTGTGATCATTTTCCATTCCTATTAGCAAAAACAATCATCAAATTCTCTGCAAAGCCCATAGGGCTGTGTGCTTCTGTAGCTCATCCTGTTCCCTTATTCTAGGCTTCCCTGGTTCTAGTCATATGACCTTCTTCTGTTCCTCAAACATGCCAAGTTCTTTTTTTCCTCAGAGCCTTTGCACACACTGTTCCTCTCCATCAAATTATCTACTTCCTTTTCTCGTCTGGTTAAAACCTCCCATGCTCCAGAACTCAGTTTAAATGCCACTTCCTTAAGGAGGGGATCTAATCAGGCTAGTCCAGGACCCTATGAGAGACTCTGATAGTACAGCACACTTTTCCTCTTCACCACTGTAATTAGTACGTAATTGCCTCCCCTGCTGGAAAGGACGCTCCAGGAAGACAATGTCATTCTCCTCTCATTTGGAGATGTATGCTCAGGTCCAAACACTGCAACTAGAAGAGTGAAATCAATAAATATTAGTTGAAGGAGTGAACAAATGAATAATATAATGAATGAATAAAAGAATACCATGTAAGAAGAGGTTCTCACTATTGCCAGGATGTCAGTAGTAAAATAACCATTGCAGGGGTGGTATGAAGAAAACACCCAGAAATAAAGTGAACATGGAATACTTTTACTCACTGTAAGATCAGAGATGGACACACAACAATTGTGACAAGCATCCAACTGAAATAGGAGTTTTTATATTCATCCCACCTATGACCACCTAGGTTCCAGGGCCTTAGGCAGAGCTGAGAGCTATTGGATAAGCTCAACTATAGCCACGAGGTTCACTGCTATAGTAACTTGGCCTCATAAAAGTATAAACTCAATGGGGACAGGGATTTGGTTTACTGAGTATCCCAAACACTTTGCATGGTGCCTAGTAGAGAGTCAGTGCTCAGTAAATATTTGCTGAATGAATCTCAACATGCATGGTCACAAATAAGAAAGAAGTGAGTATTAGGAGCCACAAATTCATAACAGGCTCAAAAGGCATATAATATGATGTTTTTAAAAGCTTTTTATAAGGGGACACTGCAGTCTTCAGGGTTTTGTTTGTTTGTTTGTTTGTTTTTACCCAAGCACAGAAGCCACAGAGCATCTCACTTTAATCATACTTTGACACTTTCCACGTTCCCCCTAAAGCTTTGCCAGTTTGCCTTGCTTTAAATGTAGATTCTCAACACCAGTTAGCTCCTTTCATGTGATAGAGCACATTCTTATACCATTTGAACCACACCACAAACCAATGAGTTAAGGTGTTTTAGGTTTCACTTAGCACCTGGAAAAGAAATGAGGATCACAAATAGTAAGGCACTTGCCCAAGTTAGCACAGCTCATAAAATGGCATGGGATGGGGGATGTAAAGAAGAAACCAAAGTTATTTGTCTTTACTCATACTCAACACAGAATACTTCCATGACTGGATGTGTGGAGGTTTTCCCCACACATCAAGAAATTCTCACAGCAGACACCAACTATCTTACAGTTAAATTCAGTTCTGATTCTGTCTACCTGGAGATGACAGCAGATTCCACAGGCTGAGGGCTCAGTCCCACAAAACTCCCCACCTCAACTTCAAATGCCAACCGCAGGTAGTAGGTTGTCACTCATATGTCTGACCCATTGGGTATAAATCAGCATTCCCTCATTTGGTTAGATTAATTTGCTAGGATCACTCAAAGAATTCAGGTCAACACCTATGCTTGCTAATTTATTATAAAGGATTCTTCATCTGAGTAGCCAGAAGAAGAGATAGATAGGGCAAAGTATGAGGGAAGGACGGGAAGACACTGTTGTCACTCAGGAAATTCCAAAGGTTTTAGGAGCTCTATGACAGGACCTGAAGACAAAGATCAAACATGTTCTGTGTTCTATCCCTGGTGACTCAACATGGTCTTTTGTTTCCAGATTCTTTCTTCCCCGTCCTCATTTCTGGGTGATAGCCACAGAAAAAGGAAGAACACATTCAAAATCAATGGAGGGCAGGAGAAACTACAAACAGTTTAAAGAGAACATAATTTAAAACTTGCACTTAACATTTGCCTTGTCTTGGTTTTAAATGCACACATCTGTCACCCTGACAGTTTCTTCCACTAAAGTTTAGAAAACAATGTGGGTGAGTCTCACCTGAAATTCACTGCTGGGGAAAGAATATGGTGCTGAAATGTCCTGCACTGGTGATACAAGATATGTGACTTTGGAAAAAGGTATTTGCTTTCCTCCAACATGCTTCAATGCATTTCAAATACTTAGTCTTCTAGAGTTTAGCTTCCAGCTACCCCAAAATACCTAGCAGAGAAGCAATTTTCTGGCCCTTCTAACTGAATTATCCCAAGCATCACCCTAATCTCTCTCTGGCCTGCAGTGTTAGTTCAGGCAACAAAGAGAAGCAAACGTTGCAAGGCTTCCTCATTGAATGGAGCTATAATTTAGGGCCCCCACTGATTCTCTACAATCCCAGGAGACTAGAGTTGGGAGGACTGAGCCACAGCACTCAGATTGAAGGTAGATGCTATCATAGGCTCACTCTTCTGAGCTGGGGAGCTTGTTAACATGCAGATTCTAAATCTGTTGTCACTAAGATGGGGTGGGGTCTGAGATCCTTCATCTATTACAAGCTTGTCTATTATATGGAAATGGAGATGCTGCAGGTAAATGGACCTCCCTTGGATTAGCAAGACCCTAGACTGGATCAACATAGCCTCTTACCCAGTCGCATGCTCTCATTGTGCCAGCACTTCATAGTACATCACAGTGACCCCTAAGGTCTGTGGGTCTACTTGAATAATATCTGTTTCCCATCCCCCCAAAAATGGAGAGGTATTGAGATGGTCCACTTCAAAATCTGGTCAGGTAAACAGAACTCACACCAGGTAGCTTAACAGGAATTTAGTTTAGGAAACAACTTATGAAGGTGTTGAGAAATTGACTGTGAAACAACCTAAAGTCAGACAAAAATAAAAAGGTTGTATCACCCCTAGGGCTGGAAGGACCGAGGCAGAAAGGACTGTTACATATGCCAAGATCTCACTCACCTAGTGGAAGCTGGACTTGTGGCCAAAGTTACCTAGCAGGAGGTGGGCCACAGATGTGACATAGACACTGCTGAAGTGGGAGGTGGGAGACACAATGAGAAAAACTATTCCCTCTCCTCTTCCTTTCTGCCTCATGTCTGCTACCATTTCCTTTTAGTGTCTGCCATTGGTCAAAGCCAGCAAGAAGCCACTTGGGAGGGGAAACTGGGAATAGTTTGCAAGATGGATCAAGAAAGGAATCTGCTTGCAAGCCACTTAACAGTGGAGGTTTATCTACTTTTCTTACATTTAGAGCATAATGGCTAGCACACAGTAAACATTCAGTAAATATTTATTGAAAGAATAAGTGATCAAAGAAGTAAAAGCCAGATGTTCCCCATCAACAGATGATTGGATTGAAATGTGGTATCTATACACAATGGAATATTATTCAGCAGTAAAAAGAAATGAAATGATGTCATTTGAAGCAAAATGGATGGAACTAGAGATTGTCACTTTAAGTGAAGTAACCCAGATTCAAAAAGAGAAATACTGCATGTTCTCACTCATTCAGGAGCTAGATCCACCTAAATATATATATATGTATATATGTATATATATATATACATGTATATACATATATACATGTATATATATATGCCTGCTGCTGTAGCCTTGTGGCATCTGATCCCGTCAGATCTCGGAAGCTAAGCAGGGTGGTTGAGAGACTGCCCGGGAATACCAGATGCTGTAGGCTTAGGAGACAGACCTGGCAACCCACTCCCAAAAACCAATCTGCCATTGAAAACCCTATGAACAGCAGAGAAGCACTAACAATAGTGTTTCACCTGTTGTATACAGGGTCGCTATGAGTTGGATACTGCCTCGACAGCACCTAACAACTATATATATATATATATATATATATATATATATATATATATGCAAATGTACATATGTAACATTGGAAAATACAAGAGGACCCAACAGGAGGAGGAGCAGACCAATAGGAGGGGGAGAACACTGAGGAAGGTTGGGAGGAGAGAACAATGTAGGTGGGTAAAAGGACAGAAAACAAATGCGAAATGCAGGACGTAACTCTATGAAAATCTCATAAGGAATCCCACTGTCCTATATGCAATTTTAAAAAAAACATGGTATACCTCGTAAATGTCTACAATTACTGATACATGTAAATCATAGTTTTTGTATATTGTTTAAAGAGATGAAAATGTTAACAACCCAGGTGTAATACTTACACACGGTATACATGACCTGAATTATCACTCTGTACCTCATAAATATGTATAAAGAAAACTCAGATATCCTTCTTATATGCACACATATATGCAAGACATAAATACATATCTTGTAGTTACTAAAACCTTAATAATAGACATCTGTGGTCACTGGCCTATTGAAACATCCAGGCTCTGTGATATCCAAAGTCACCATCATGCCCAGCCTCTAGCCAATTGGAATGGTTACTCCTGAGCAGTGAAGATGGAAAGTAGCTTCTTTTCCACTAGACTATAGTCCAGCCTTGAGAGAATAGGGATAGATAAGTATAAAACACTCTTAGGACAATTTAATTTTCCAACAGCATTATCTATAGCCAGTGCAAGCCTGAGAGAGAACAAGCAAAACTTCTCCTAAAGATTCTTCTTTTGCTGATACATCATTCAGTTAGTGATTCCTTTATAGGACAAGCCAGACTATTACTGCTTTCTACCTGGCTCATAAGAATCAACAGAGAAGCTGGGCATGGTGGTGCATGCCTGCAATCCCAGTGACTCAGGAGGCAGAGGCAGGAGGATCACAAGTTTAAGACCAGAGGCAGTCTGTGTAATTGAGTGAGACCCTGTCTCAAAAAGTAAGAAAATGGCTGGGGGGTGCAGCTCAGTGGTACAGCACTTGCAAAGCATGCAAGCACGTGTGCCTGGGTTCAACCCCCAGTACCACAAAAAAAAAAAAAAAAAAAAAAAGATTCTACAGAGCCTGGAGCAATCACTAACTCCTTATGTGCCTGGCACTTTGTGAAGAGCCTTCCATTACTTATCGCATTTAGTCCTCACCACAAGTCAGCAAAGCTGGTATTGCTATCATTCCATCTTATGAGAAAGGAAACTGAACTCAGAGACTAGGTTTTCCTGCTCAAGATAATACCAGAGTCAGACATGGTGATATACCCCTAAAATCCCCATGACTCAGGATGCTGAGGCAGGAGAATCACAGGCTCAAGGCCAGAGGCAGCCTGCATAACTTAGCAAGATCCTGTCCCAAAATAAAAAATAAAAAAGGGTCTAGGGCTGTGGTTCATAGTGGAGCACTTGCCTAGCATGTGTGAGGCCCTGAGTCCAACCCACAAGTACTACATTAAAAAAAAAAAAAAAAAAAAAGCACAGTAGATAAGTAACAGAACTAGATTTCAACCAAAGCAATGTAATACCAGAGCAACTTTACATATCTGATTCACCAAGGACAATCCCTATGAAAAGGGCAGGGATTCTCTCCTGTGGGATTTGGCATATGATTTCATTCTTCAGAGCACAGCACTGTGTCAACTCTATAAAGCAGTCTGATTTTCCTCATCTCTCTTTGTGCATGCCCTTCTCAGCCTCTACATTTCAGCCTGGCTTATTGTATTAAGAAAGGGCTTCAGATGTTCAGTAGTTCTTAATAATCTCAGTGAGTTTTCCAGGAGATCTGAAAAAGAGATCAAGAGCATTCTTAGATTTCTAGTGGCATTATAAAGTATAGCCAAACACAAAGTAGAGTGAGGCAGGATCCTTAGAGTGGCCCTTCCTCCCTCCTTTGGTGATGGAAAATGACTATGACACAGTGCCATCAACTCTGACCTGTCTGACCAAAGTGCACAAAGCTCAGCGATTTTCTCTGGCAATCTACTTAGCATCTGTCAGAGCCAGGCTTTACTGGGAAGGACAGGCATTCTAGAAAAACTGTCAAATGAGATTTAGATTGCAGAAGTTGTACTGGGCATGCCTCCTGTGTCAGCTCCTGTGTTTAAAGAGTGTGTGTGCCAGCAGGTAAGGTACTCTGAAGCCCACCATAGCCCTGGTAGGGGTGCTTTTCTTAGTGCAGTAAAACCCCAGAGCAATGCACCCCACCTCCTCACATTTCCCCTTCCAGGACCTGCCTGTGGGGCCTTTCAAAACAGTGAGTGGCAGGGGTACATGCTTTCTTCCCTTTGCTGAAAAGATTTAGAAATGTCAGCAATATTAGTTCAAAGAAATTCCCTTTTTTTATGACCATAAATGTAAGTATTAAAATCTTTGACTATCCAAGTCTCTATCTATTAATGTAGTGAGTATTGGTAGAAATGTAGTCCTGCCCTTAAGGAGGTATCAATCTATTAGAGTAGGGTGTTAGTTAAATAGTCCCACCATAGTGCTGCATAATAATCACATGCAAAATAAGCACTTAGTGCTTGCATATCTGGGGTTGTTCAGTGGATATGCAAATCTTGGCTGGCTTCTCTCTTGGGCTTGGCTGATCCAGTAAGGCCTTTGGTAGTTGATAGAGGTGCCTCTGCACACCTCACATATCTTTCATTCTCCTTCTAGGACCAGTAGGCTAGCATAGACATGTCCTTCTCATGACTGCAGCAGAGTGCGAAAGCACAAGTAAAGTGTGCACAAGTCCTGTTTAAATAAGATCTGCTACCCCACCTCCACCCAAGGACTGAACCCAGTGCCTCATGCATACTCAGCACAAGCTCTACCACTAAGCTACACACCCCTAGTCTGAGATCTGCTAACATCTTAACGAGGGCAAGCCATGTATCTAAACTGAGAATCGAGGTTAGAGACTGGATACCACCAATGTAATGAAAGAAACTGAAATGCCACATGGCAAAGAACAAAGATACAGGAAGGGGTCAAAAGGAGTCTACAAACAGAATCAATCTACAGCATGTGGCTCTGAGAGAAAACACAAGAAGAAATATAGGGCCAAGCTTCCTAAGCATGGCCTTCGTGATCTGGCTGGTTCTGACCTACAGCTTCAGCTTCCTGTCTCTTTCCCCACCCATATCACCTCTTCACCTCACTAAGTAACAAAGCTGTTCTCTTATTTCCTGGGCTAGGCCCACTTCTCTCTGCCTGGAAGGCCTTTCTCTACCCCATCATACTTGACATTTGCCCAATAAATTCTTCATTCCTCAGACCTCACCTTGGCCTTCAACCCCTCTGGCTAGTCTTATCTAAAGTCAAGAACTCATCCTCAGGACCTCCTGCAACCTGTTCCTACCCTCCTCACCCCTTTATGTTACCTAATATCTCATATTGTCATTTACTGTTTGCCTGTCTCTTGCTTCTACTTGACTGCATGTTCCAAGAGAGCAGGCACTGTGACACCAGGGCCTGGCACAGCCCCTTGCTTAGAGCACTAATATCAATACATATCCCATGAATGAAGCTGCTTAGTGCCTTGGCACAGATGTGGCAGGGAGAAAAGAAACAGAGAAAGGGCAGTAAGCAGTGCATTTAAGAAGGGAAGGAGTTATTTCCTCCCAAAAAAACTTAAGTAGAATGGTATAGATGGAAGGCCTTGAAAGCTAAAAAAAAACAAAAAAACAAAAAAAAAAAACCTGTAGATCATGTGGATGGGGATAAAGTAACACTGAAAGTTCCTGAAAAAGAGCATGAACTCAAAAATTACATCATCTGATAGAATGACCCACAGAGGTGGGTCCACTTATGCAATTTTACATTTTCTGGAATCCACATTGTAAAAAGTAACAATAAACAGTTGAAATTCCCCATAATAACATATTTTACTTATCATAACTTATCCAAAATATTATCATTTCTATATGTAATATAAAAAGTTAGTAATAAGATACACTGCACTCTTTTTTATGCCATGTCTTTGAAATCCAATATGTATTTTATACTTAAAACACATCTCATTTTGAACTATCCATTTTCCAGGGCTCAATAGTCACAGTGGCTACTGGCTACTCTATTGAACATTTCAGCTCTGGAGCAAAGAGACCATCTGGGACAAATCCAGGATGGTAACAGTGGTGAAAAAGATGACAGTATTGAAAATTGTGCGAAAGGCAAGAGCATGACATTCCACTGGCAGAATTAGTGTGTCAGCTTATCTGAGAGAGAGCCTTAGCACTGGAAATGTATATTTACACATTTGGCCTTCAATCTGCATTGGAAAAGAGAATGTATTCACATGCAAGCTGTGATTTTTGTTCATATTTCTGTTCTCAAAGATAACTATTTGTTAGTGAAATCTATCACCTTTATCCAAGCCATGAAAATAGTGAAGATACTTTCTGAGACTTATTCCTACTGTGGATTACAAAATTTGTGAAACTGAAGCATACTTGGTAGAATTCAAACCCATCTTTGTGTGCTATGGATCAGAGTCAACTCAACTGAACAACCATTGATTGAGTTCCTACTAACTGGAACTCAGCAGCTTGAGCTACTGAACCATTATCCTTGGGAGAAGAGTAAACAAAAGCCTAATATATTAATTTGTTAATTATTCTCCTGTATAATTAGCTGTTACAGACTCATATTAAGGTGTATCTATGTGATATAAAAATATGCAGAAATGGAGGTATATTCTGTATTCTCAAATCCAATCCACACCCTTTCAATAGTTTTAGAGGGCTACAAAATCATATGTGGGTTAAAATGGCATACTCTCAACTGCAAAGCCAATCTGTACTCAATTCTAATCTGGTTCTGATTTTGTTGTTGATTTTGTAGCCCTCTAAAACTGTTGAAACTCTATGTGTCTGTCAGTTTGTCATGCTATGGGGTCTTGTGTGTTGCTGTGTTGCTGAAAGCTATGCCACCAGTATTTCAAATACCAGCAAGGCCACCCATCATGGTGGACAGGTTTCAGCTGAGCTTCCAGACTAAGATAGACTAAGGAGAAGAACCTGGCAGCCCACTCCCAAAACAATTAGCCATTGAAAACCTAATGAATAGCAGAGAAGCTTGTTAAATATAGTGTCAGAAAATGAGCCCTCCAGGCTGGAAGGAATTCAAGAAATAACTAAGGAAGACTTTCCTCCTCAGAGTAGAGTCAACCTTAATGATGGGATTAGAGTGAGTCCCCTGGGACATCCTTTTACTGATATGGCATGACTCAAACAAAATGTGAAGAACCATAGAGGCTACAACAACAGGCTCAAACACAAGAAGATTATGTGCGTGGCACAGTGCTAAGTAATGCTTTATTCTGTTGTACTTAGGGTCACTATGAGTCAGATCCTACTCAACTGCACCCAACAACAACAAAACTGTTTAAAGAGTGAGGATTAGATTTGAGAACACATGGTAGTAGACTTTTTGTTAAGCCATACCTGTTGTTGTTGTTGTTAGGTGCCATTGAGGCACTTCCAACTCATAGTGACCCTCATAGGGTTTTATTTTGTTCTATTTATTTATGTATGTATTTACGTATTTATGTATTTATTTATTTGCAGTACTTGGGGTTGAACCCATGCTTTGCAAGTGCTGTACCACTGAGCTGCACCCCCAGCCCATTTTTTTTTTTACTTTTTGAGACAAGGTCTTGCTAAATTACGCAGACTGTCTCTGGTCTCGAACTTACGATCCTCCTGCCTCTGCCTCCTGAGTCACTGGGATTACAGGTGTACACCACCATGCCTGGCTGTATCATAGGTCTTTCAATGGCTGATTGTTTCGAGATTGCTTTGGGAGTGGATCTCCATGTCCTTCTCCTGTTTTTATGGTGCTGGAGATCAAACTGAGGCCTCAGAGAGCACAGAGCTGCCCTCTACCAACTGAGCTAAACCTAAGCCCCAAGCCATACTTAGAAGTTATCTGTTCTAAGTGTCTTTCTAGCTATAATTTCTTCATTTTACAAGTTAAAAATTGGAAAAGAGTAAGACTTGCTTAAATGTAGTCAATGAAAGATCTGAGAGAATCCTGGTTTCTTCCTCTTCCCATGCAAGTCTTTTTCCTGAGATTTATTTATTTTACATAATTCACTGAGTTATATAGGCTTCACTTAATTCCATCCACTTGACATGAACAAAAAACCGTGCACACATATTAGGTTATTTTTAAAGATATTTATATAGCTATGTGTGTAATAAATGATAACTTATTTAAAAATTTCCTGTTTGTGGGAATATTTGAAGCATATATGTTTCTACTAAAATGGATTTCTAGCAAAGACCTCAAGGCTCTTGCTGCTAAATTTGATTTGTCCCCAAACTGTATCTTCATATTAGCAGATAACTCTCTTACTCTTATGAGCATCTTTAACATATCTTTTTAAATGATCTGGATTGACTGTCTAGACTGTTTCAAGTTCCCTGGATAATTTCACAACTCCCTCTTTACTCTGACAATGTGCATGTGACCTTGAGTTAAATTAGAGAGCTTTCTTTTCTTCTAAATGCTTCATATGCAATACACACAGCACTTAATATAGGAGATTTTTGTTTTAAATGTATAGGGGAAAAAATTTCCTGTTGAGAAATATTAAATACCACTTATCTGAGATTATCGGGTTACATGCCTGCACATTTCCAGCTTTTTCTTTCTGAAAATGAATCCATTGTTATTGAAATTTAAAGAAATTAATGCATTTTTAATCAAATCAATACACATTTGCTATAGCAAGCACACAATACATTTTGAATTGTGCACTATGGCTTTTAAAACTAATAAAATCACTGCAGGTCAAGAAACAAATATTGGAACTTAACTAAAGTTGTATATGTGTGTATATATATATTTATATATCTATGTATGTGTGTATATATATGTATATATACATATATAATGTATATAATCTTTGCTGCTAAGAATAATGTGATTTCATCAGGAGTATCAGATATCAGATAACTCTGAAGGATTTGATAAAATTAGGAACACCATGGAATAGGGGTCAGATATTCAGAACATTATCTTGCTTTGCTTTTTCACATGAAAATGTGGTCAATTAAGAATTCATAAATCAGTTTAAAGAACATCCACTTTCCCTAGTAAACTCATCTCACGAGAAGTGATGACCCTGAAAGCAGAATCTCCTTGGATCCAATGGGAAGTCTCTAAATTTAACAATATGGACATTTTTTTTCTTACAGTATGTTAACCTCTAAAAAGTAGAGAAATGTCCCTAGAGCATTTCATAGTCTTCACTAATTATATACAGAACCACAGAATGTCAAAGGCTCTTGGATGTACTCTAATCCAATTCTCTCAATTGCAGATTCAAAGTGCAATGTAACTCACACGTCCAACTATTAGCACCTCTTGATGTAAACTTCCATGAATTTGTTAATACATCTCTTAGAATTCTACAGTATTTCTGTTATATCACTAAATTAATATTTGTTAAGTTGCCAATAAGTATGATGAGCTGGCCCTTTAAGCTTTAAGGCATTGACCATGGCTCTAGCCTTCAGAGATTTGGTGGGCAAGCCTGTATTCACCCTTCTCAGACCCTTCGTGACTTCACAGGCTTCAATCACACCCCTGCCAACCTTCATCTTTCATATTATTCCATCCAAAGTACAGACATCTGAGGATTCGAAACATTTGGAAGCATTCCCTTTCATTTCCAGCCAAGACAAAAATAGAGGGCTCCATTGTGCTCTCAAGGAAAAAGAAAATCTATGTATTGGTATTTGGGGTTGTCTCAAAAAATGAAATCTTACATAATATATCTCTGGACCAGGCATACCAATGAAAGACTGTTAGATCTAGGAGAGACCCGAAGACAAATGTCAACATCCACTCTCACAATAAAAAGACTGGGCTGTCTGGCAGCAACCTTTCAGACCTGAGGCTACTGACTCATTTCCTTCTTGCTGTGTGTAGAGGGAGACATGTTGCAGAGGAGAGAAGATAGGTACCTTGTGCCAAACTATCTCTTCCACAAAATAGTTCATGTTTACCTTTAACTTCCACATAGATTCTTTGCTTTAACAGACTATGGATTATTTTTTCAAGTAAGAATATATCTCCGTAGCCTGGGTTGTAAGATGCAACTTCCTCTGAGTTGATTTATCAGTTATCTAGATCTTGTTGTGAATGCTTCAGAGTGCTTTCCTTACTGACGCCCAGATGAGACAAACACTAAAAGAACCATGAGTTTTAACTGGAGGAGTTAAAAAATAGAAGCAGTGGGCACTGACAAGAAGGTCAGGTTTGAACTGATGCATCACTAAGAACATTGGATCACCAGGGCATAACCTAAGGTCCATGATCCTTGGGTAGAGGGACAGAAAGGAGAGAACACATGGGAGAATCTAGAGAAAAAAGGGGAGAGGGACAACGCACACGGACAACTATAGGTATTCTCAAAAGAACATTGAAATTTTACATTCATTGTCTCACTTAATTCTCACAGCTATCTTGCTCATCACATGTTATTATGCCAATTTACAGATAGGAAAACTAAGGCTCAGAGAATCCAACAAACTTTTCAAGGGCCACACAATAAATCTACCAATTATTGAATATTATAGACTAAATATTGTATATAAATTTTTCAGTTAATCTTCACAATAGTTCTATAAAGTAGATATTATCTGCAGTTTAAAGTTAAGAAAATATAGCCTTGGAGAGCATATTTTCCAGGTCTCCAGGACTACTAAGTAACATAGCTAGGATTAGAACTTCATAGCCAAGGCTCCAAACCACTATACAGTCGTATCACTCTGGCTCAAAGTCAAAGCTTTTCTGCTACCTCACAGTAGCCCAGGGCCTTGATCATAACACTTCCAGTTTGCTGCGTGGGGCCTGAAGTCAGTGAGGTTTTTTTAGGTGACTCTCTGTATAACTCCATCACTTTTTGTCAATTAATTAATATTACACAGTAAATTCTCACTCTTTCCTCAGTTATTTGTGTTTGCTCACAAAAGCCTTTGTCAGAAAATCAGATGTCCTGGGCATTTGTTCCAGACTTTTCAATGGTTGGTTGAATGTCTCTTGATCAACCACAAAGCCACTAAGAACAAAGTTATGACTAGAAAACCAGGGACTGTTGCCCTCCTAGAGACAAATTTCACAATCCTATTATCGTCTTCAGTTAACCTGATGTACCACAATTTTTTCCCAAATACTTGAACTTAGTTATGCCCATCAGGCCCTGGAAGAAGTGGAGAACTGGAGCAGAGGATGTGCTGTGTAACCTCCATTGTTAAATCTGATATGGACAATGTGGATGGGGGTAACATGTATCTGTTGTGTTCTTGCCTTGAATATACCATAATGTTAGCGTTGAGGCTTGGTTTGTGTTTACTCAATTTGTTTGGCAAGCTGGGTTCCAAAGTGTCACCAAAAGTGTAGCATTTATCCATTCAACATCTATAGAGTACCAACTAGGTGCCAAGAACTAAAGGAAAAGACATGAATGTTGACATATGAATAGGATCATGGGATTTCAAAGTGCAGAGGAGATGTCAGACAATTAATTTTTATAGCTAGCTAACTTTTAATGAGTGGCCAATATATTCCAAGTGGAGCTTCAGTCACCTTACAAGAATTACAACTTGGATTCTCCTGCCAGCTCTATGAGGTAAGTACTAGTGATGCCCTCATTTGATAGATGAAGAAGCTGATTCTCAGAGAGTTACTTAACTTGTCTAAAGTCACACAGCTGGTAAGGAGCAGAGCTGGGATTGGTCTTCAGACTTTCAGTTTCAGCCTACTTTCCCTCCTTGCTGTGCTTCTTTCTCACAGTACTTAAAATAAGACTTGCACTACAGATATCTGGGATGCAATGGGAGCAGAGACAGGGAACACACCACCCAGGGAGGGCTTTAGACATTTTGAGAAAAAAAATGAGCTTGAATTTGAAGTCACTGATTTTATCTTGGAGGGGAAAAAGTCTTTTCTTCAGTATTGATTTATCAAATATAGTTCAATTAAATATTATTCATTTTTAAAACAATATTAGCATTAAGAAGATGCTTATTTCATTAAAGAAAAAAATAACTTGGAATGTAGAGAAACTCATCCACTTTATTCAGGTTTTTTGTTTAACTCAACACAACTCTACAACTATTAAGACAAGTTATCATGAGGATAAATTCTAAGTACAGAGCTATGAAGCAAAGAAAAAAGTTAATGACTTTGCACATAATGTTTAACTAACCATCAAAATGTGTTTCTTTTTAGGGCACTCTTAATTGTGCTTCAATAAAAAAATTTAAGGGAACATGATTCTGCTTCATCAAAAAATAAATAAATACAAAAAAAAGGAGGTGGTAAATGTTTTCTGAGAACACCAATCTAAGACTATCAACACTGAAGCTTGCTTTCAATGTCCTGGGCCAACCTCTCCTGACTGCTTTCTATTGATTTCCATAGGCAAAATTCCCTTTGATAGCTTATATTGTTTAATTCAAAATCAAAGATGAAGTTTAGACAGTAAAAATGGATTCACCAATGGGATACATTTGTGGGGGTCAAAAACGGTAGAAAAGAGAAAACTAGAACTTCATTGTCCACTATCTTCTCCCTGTGATGCTATGAAGGCCAGTATCTGTGTACCCTCTGGGAAATAGTGAGACATTGGAGAGCTTCTCACCTGAGGATAGTGGCAAGGAAACCAGAATAAACAATACCACTCTAAGGATCCTGCCCATGTATACCTATGACAGAGAATGTTGATGAGCTCATTTTCTTCACCCATACCTCCCACCCACCCCCACTGAAACCTAAGGCAGATTTGTGAGACATATCTGACTTTCAAAATAATTCTCAAGTCCTTGGGCACAATCTGAAAGTCTAGACACTAGCCAAGCACCCATGGGTTAAGAGCTTTTAGACTTACTCTTCTCACCTTTCATTCCCCACTTACCCTGTGGCCTTGTCCACACCACCAATCCCCAAGAGAGATTTTACTTACCTACTCATTCCCCGGGCTGGGATTTAGCTCAGTTGGTAGAGTGCCACTCTGCAGTCTCTGAGGTCCTGGTTTCGATTTCTAGCACTGCAAAAATGGAAGGACATGGTAATCCACACCCGAGGCGATCTCGAAACAATCAGCCATTGAAAACCCTATGAGGGTCACTGTGAGTTGGACATGACTCGACAGCATCTAACAACCACAACAATTCTTTACCCACTTAACTCCCAGGTAGTTGCTTGTTTTTGAAGATGACTCCCTGCCCATTGTTGACTAGGAAAATTCTGCGCTTTGAAATATCTAATGACTTCCTCATTTTTGTCTAGTTGTTTGTTTACTTCAAAATGACTATGAGGCATTTACCAAACAAATGTTTTTATATTAGTCTTCCAATCATTTTACCTTTAAAAATGCATTTAACTCTAGTCCAGACAGAAAACAGAGGACTGAATAATACAATCCTTTTACATCACTTTAACTCTAAGATATCAGGATCCCCTAAGAATTTTTAGTTGAAGTATTATGGCCACTAAAGAAAAACAGCCTGTAGCCGTAGCCCTGTGGAATCTGATCCCGTCAGATTTCGCTAAGCAGGGTCAGGCCTGGTTAGTACCTGGATGGGAGACCTCCTGGGAACACCAGATGCTGTAGGCTTGGGAGAAGGACCTGGCAACCCCCTCCCAAAAATCAATCTGCCATTGAAAACCCTATGAACACCAGAGAAGCACTGACAATAGTGTTTCCCCTGTTGAACAGAGGGTCGCTATGAGTCGGATACCGACTCAACGGCACCTAACAACAACAACAACAAAGAAAAACAACTATAAAGGTAAAATAGGTTGGCTTAGATTTAATGCAAAGAAGAAATTCCTCAATATCTTAATAAATTAGAACTAAGATTTGTGGAATCTCTTTCTATGGTAGACTTTGAGGGTAAACTCATTCTGCCTTTAAGGACAGATCGGACTTGATTATTTCTTGAGCTCCATCCTATCCAAAGACAACTTTATGTCTACCTTAAATTAGCATTTCCCAAAATGAACTCAAGGACCATCACTTCAGAATTATTTGAGGTTTTCCTAAATATTAAAATCTTGGCCCCACCTCAGAATGTATGCATTCTGAATTTACAACAAACACTGGGGGTCATTATGGTAAGCAAAATAAGCCAGATACAGAAAGACAAATTTCGTGTTTCTGCTCATTTCTAGAAGCTAAGAAGTCGATCTTGTAAAACAATAAAATGGAATAATGCTCGCTACAGACTTGGAGGGGCAGGGGAGTTGGACACAGAAAAAAATTCAACAGGGACACCAAAACACAGTTAGGAGATGAGGGATTACTTGTGGGCTTCTGTGGCACAGTATGGTAACTATTGATTTAAAAAATCTATGAAATACTTCAAAATGACTAGAAAATAAGAATATAAAATTTCCAGCAAAAATAAATTACTATTTGAAGAAATGGCAATGCTCATTATTTTGATTTGACTATTATGGATTATAACATGTATTGAATTATCATAATGTATCCCATAAAATATACAAATATATCCCAACCTTTTTTAAAAAAACACATCTCCATGGAATTAACAACCTGTGTTATTCAAATGACACAAATCTGCTTGCTGAAAGTGAAGAGGATTGGAAACATTTACTGACGAAGATCAAAGAACAGAACCTTCAGTATGGATTGAACCTCAACATCAGCAAAACAAAACTCCTTACAACTGGGTCAGTCCACAGATTTGTGATAAATAGAGAAAAGATTGAGGCTACCCAAGATTTTGCTTTACTTGGTTCTACAATCAACACCCATGGAAACAGTAGTCAAGAAATCAAAAGATGCATTGCACTGGGGAAAGCTGTTGTAAAAGGTCTCTTTAAAGTGTTAAAAAATAAAGATGTCACATTGAAGACGAAGGTGCACCTGACTCATGCTGTGGTATTTTCAGTTGCATCGTATGGTTGTGAAAGCTGGACATTGAACAAGAGAGACAGGAAAAGCACTGATTATTTTGAATTATGGTGCTGGAGACAAATATTGAATATACCATGGACTGCCAAAGGAACCAACAGATCTGTCCTAGAAGAAGTGCAACCCAAGTGCCCGTTAGACGAGCTAGGATGGCCAGACTGCATCTGACATATTTTGGACATGTAGTCAGGAGGGACCAATCCCTAGAGAAGGACATCACGTTTGGGAAAGTGGCAGGTCAATGAAAAAAAGGAAGACCCTTAACTAGATGGACTGATACAGTGGGCTGCAACAATGGACTTAAACATAAAAAAAGACATGTGCCTGGCACAGAATTGAGAAAAGTTTCATTCTGTTGTATATAGGATTGCTATGAGTCAGTCTTGACTTCATGGCACCTAACAACAACAACAACATTGCTGAGCCTTGTTAATTGGGTACAAATTAGGTATCTCAGTGGAAAGCTTAGCTCCTAAAGATTGACCCCTTGTATTAATAGTAAATTATAATACCAAAGACCTCTGAAAGAGCAAAATTATCTAATAAAATATCACCTACTTTTTTAGTCTGATGAGGCAAAGTTAATTTTTTTAAAAGCTCATTACAGAATGTTTAAACTCTAAAAAGCCTCAGAGATCTCTCTGAGCTAAATCTCTCACTTCACAGAAGAAGAAACATGTAAAGAGTATAACGTCTGTTGCTTTCCCAAGGTCAGTCAGCTAGGAAGGTTAACAGAGGATTGGAATGAACCTCTGAGCTCTGGTAACAGTGTTCCATCTACTCCACAAGGTGAATTTCTATCTGTATGGACCATTTCTAAAATGCATGCTTTTAATAATTTTTCTTTATTTGTTTTAATAACTGCTTAAATTTAATTTTAAACCCAAAGATTCAAAATAAACCACTCAGTACTGCAACTAAAATTTTAAAATATTTACCAAAGCCATCCTTTAGCATCCAGCTTAGGAGTAGCTAAAACTATGAGAAAGTAGGAAAATACACATATAAACATGATGACCAGGGCAATCCTCAGAGACATTCCCAGAAAAATAGCAAAGAGCAAAGCTATTTCCTATTCTAGGAGCAGGATCATCTGTTATTCTGCTCTAATATTCATATTTTCATTTACTTAACCAATATTTGTTTAGTGCCAACCATGATATGGATATTATAACACTCTGGTAAAATTGCATCTTTTGTGGAAATTGGATTCCAGGGCCAATACTTGAGATAAAAATCACATAGAGTCAAAATTAACCTTAGGGAAAAGGAAGGCTTGCAACCCTAGTTTTCCTCCAATTTTTGTTCTGATTAAGCACCGGATGAAGGTATTAGCTTTCTATTAGTGACCATGTTGTATGAAAATTATCTCATTAATCATTTGAATTACCCATAGTGCAGAGAAATGCTACATGTGAGAAGCACACAAGAACTGAGACCAACCCAAAGATCATCTTGAGTTCACATCTACCATCTCTTGCTCATTTGTTAGGTGGAGTGGTGAGCAGAATCACCCACCCTAGCTGAACTATTTGTCTCTCTCTTTCCTCTGAGATAGAGTTGAGTCTGAGTCATTTATTTTCTGTTTTTATTTTTGTTTAACCAATAGAGTCTGGTTATGTTACCTAGGCTGGCCTCAAATTCCTGGGCTCAAGAGTCTCCTGCCTCTGCTTCCCAAGTAGTTGGGACTATAGCACATTCTACCATGTCTAGCTTGAATCCAAGTCATTTATATCCAAATACATTGGCCCTTCTTGCCATCTGTCACAATCTGTCTTCATTTTTCAGTATCCTGCTTAACCCACCTACTATTTTCTTAAATTGACTCACCTTCACCCACTGAAGAGAAAAATATGAGACTTTATGGCAAGAGAGGAGCCTCAGATTGGAATCTTCTATTACTAGTATCTTAAATCTGCTATTCAATTATGTGTCCAGAGGTTTTCCATCCACCTGTCCTTGATCTCCAGGTTTACTTCTGGCAACCCAAACAGCTACTACCCTACTACATGAGTAGCATGCTCTATGGCTTGATGACAGATGGTCCTTTCCATTGGCTATCTAGGCTGTCAGGTCAACAGAAGACCCCACCTTCCTTTGGCACTGTCACTCATAGTTCTTGCTTCCTACCATGGCCCATTTTCCACATAAACCCACAATTTTGAAACAAATCCAAATAACATATTGGATCAGCAGTAAAGTTTGTTACACTTCTTTCTATTGTTTATCCAATCCAATTGCCTACACTCTTACAAGGGAAGGAGACATTGTGCATAAATTGTTTCCAGAAACCATTCCATTCACAGCCCATTTATCAACTTTATGGAACAAAGGATCCCATGTGGCACAGAATTATGGGGACTCTTGTTCATTAAAAGTAGGATTGACAGCAACAGCTTATTTCACAGGATCCTCTAACTGGAGGTCATTAAACCCAGTGACTTCTTGATTGGCTCTGAATTGGGAACCAAAAGATGAAAGAGTCCACATTTTCCATCTCTAAGCTCATTCACCACTCATCCTAAACCCAGGGCTTTATTGTCAAGCATCATACTACATGGAGCAGCATAATAAACCCCCAACCAGATCAAACTCACCCAAGGTATATAATAACAACATCAGGATTCCTAACATCCAGGCTAGTACCACAAGCCAGGAAGAGCTAACATTTCTCTAGTTTGGGAAAATCTGAAAACATCCTGCCTCCAACAAAAATAGCAATGGGACAGCTGGCAAGCACTGAAACTTGGGACTCATGCGTATTTTATTTGCTTTTATTTCCCACTTCTCATTATGTTTCCTGACCTCCCTCCTTTTCAATAAACTTAACCTAATGAAGGATTTAAGAAAAAAGTTTACTAGAAACATGTAAAGAAATATTCTTTAATACATAAGTGGTAATTAAAATGTGAACATGTCCTGAAGGCAGAAAATGGATACCTCTATTAGGAATTTCAAAGCTAATAAATACAGCAATATAAACATGCCATTAAATTACATTGTAACCAACAAACAGATATATGAATGATTGAGCCATACATAAACTTTGGGACCTGACTGCAGAAAAGGCCAAGAAGCAAACAAAAAAAGGTCCAAATTAATTGAACAAGTAATAGGATCCAGGAGGGTAAAGGGTTTAAAAATGGAATGGCTAAAGCACTAAAGCATAGATTCTCAAGAGAAGAACACTAAGCAAAGTGGGGAGCAGAAGAGAATCAGCCTGGAAGAGTTCAGAGGTTATTCTGGTAAATGTGCATTTTGTGGTTAAGATGTCAGCACTGATTCCAGTTTGATTCTGAAGACAGAATATGTTGTCAGAAGTACAGCTGCAGAAACAAAATGTGATTATATTTTAAATACCTGGCACTATCAGTGTACCTTTCTTAAAAGCCCACTGTTGGCCATGGTGGAATTTCCAGGTCCAGACTCACCCTCCCACCTTAAACAACTTTCAAACTACACTGAACATATGAAACGGCAGTTTGGAGATATTGGATAATGGGGAGAATTGGATAGTAATTTCTAGAATGAAGGAAAACAAACTCAACGTGTTCCATCTTGACTCCTCTTTACTGCCTAGAAAGAATTTCCAGGCTGTACCAAAGGGAAGAAACCCCAGTGGAGCTTGGTGTCACACTAAGTTGAGGAGATGGACTAGAACCTTCAGGAAGGGAGGCCCCAGTTGTCAGAATTCAGCACACGGACCAGAGAAGGGGGAGCAGCACAGACATTAGGTGCACATCTCCGAGCGCTTTTCCACGTCCTCAGTGGGCGCTGACCAGCCCACATGCATAGAGAACTTTTCCACACCAAGTGGAAACCCCTGAAAAGGAGCCTCTGCAGAGCTCACACAGGTCTAGAAATAATTCACGTTCCCTTTGCGTTTATGGAAACCCTCATTATACATGGGACCATAGGGTAGTGTGCTGCTCAGCACACTACCTTGGTAGTGGGGGAAAATGGCCCTGGACTACAAATTACTCCAGCCTCACCTAACAAAGTTTAGGATCACACTCTTTCCATGTGATTTAAATCCAACAAAGCTCAAGACTGTTTAAGAAGAAAACAAAAATATCCAGTGTGCAATGAAATAAATTTCATAGTAACTGGTATTCAGCAAAAATAATACCAAGATGCAAAGAAGTATGATGACATGAAAAATGAGTTAATAGAAACTAAGTCAGAAATTATACAGATGGTAAGACAAGTGGACAAAGACATTAAAACATTTCCTCCAACTACATTCCATATGTTTAAGAAAGAGCAGGCTTTCTCAACCTGGGCACTACAAGCCTCTGGAGCCAGACAATTTTTTGTTGTGGAGACAATCCTATGCATTAAAGGATACTCGGCAGCATCCTTGACTTCTACCCATTAAACATCAGTACCCTCCTCCTCACTCCTGTTGTGATAAGCAAAAATATCTCCAGACATTGCCCAAAGCCACCTATGGGGCAAACTCACCTCTACATGACAATCACTTAAAGTAGAGAGAGTCATAAACAAGTTAGAGAGAGACATGGACAGTACCAAAAAAAAAAAGAGAGAGAGAGAGAGAGAGAGAGAGGGAGAGAGAGAGAGAGAGAGAGAAAAGAAAAGAAAGAAAGAAAGAAAGGAAGAAAGAAAGAAAGAGAAAGCCCACAATTCAAAGTTTTATAGATGAAAAATATATCTGAGGTGAAAAATACACAGAATGAAATAATTAGAAGATTAGACACTGCACAAGGAAAAAATAGTGAAACTGAATATAGTTGATAGCAATAGAAATTCTCCAAAATGGAACAGAGAGTCTACCAGCTAGTACAGTTATTCACTGTAATGAAAGCTCAAAGAATAGAGTGGAGAATGTCAGCTACCGGGCTGCCCCAGCTACCCAGGCCAATGGAAAGACAGTAGGGTGACCATCACAATAGTGATGGTGGCAAAGTATGGTAATATAAACAGTAATAATAATAAATCAATATAAGAACTAGCTAATATAGAGTTTTTTGTACCAGGTATTCTGATGAGCATCTTACATGCATTTGTCATACAATATTCACAACAATCCTGAGACACAGGTGTTACCATCCCCTTTTTCTGGTAAGGAAGATAAGTTTCAGACAGTTTAAATAAAAAATAAAGATCAAAAGGTCACACAGATATAAATGACAAATGAACCTAAATCTACTTGACACTATAGCCTGTGCTCTCTATGACTAGGCTTCCTAGTGCAGAACAATTGATTGAAAGGAAGAAATTTGAGAGATATTTTGAAGAAGAATTAAAATGGAATTTGATGACTGACTTGAATGAAGGGAAAAAAAATAGTTCAGCAAATAGAAAGTATATTATCCAAGAAACAGCAAAAAAGGTCAAAAATATAAATAAAACCAAATACATGCCTCCCCATAGAACTTCAGAGTTGGAAGGAAAGATAATCTCTTAAACACACACGCACGCGCGCATGCACACACACACACACACACACACACACACATACACACACACACACACACACACTTTCAAACAGTAAAATAAACACAGGTTCAGAGCAGTTGCTTTCCTTCCTTACATTTGTTGAGTGCTTTAAATGACTGGCTTAGTTCCCCCACAGCTAGTTGGAGGCTATGCCAAGACTGAAGCACTAATTGTCGTGCCCTTTCTACTCCAACACCCTGCTTCCCTTGAATAAATATGTAAACGTTCCTACCCCATGCCTAGCACATGGCAGATTCTTAATAAATATTACATGTTTCTATTGACAACCAATTAAGCCATTCAAAACGACTTGTGCATATAGACAGAGCATTATTGCAAAGACCAGACCCATGCTAAAACTGGCTCAGCCTTTTCTTCATGGAATAATCTTATTTACTATTGAATGATGTAGCCAAGTCACAGTGACTGGGGGAAAGAACAGATGTTCTTCAGATTATTTCCCCTCATATAGTATGTTCTTGAAACCCTCTCATGCTAAAGTGCCTAACACCCAAGCAGAATGGGAATAGAATAAACATTTTCCCATAAATAACATTGCCTGGGTTAATAGTCATTGTCCCAGGAAGGATGAGCTGCTGAAGGCAGCCAGGCTGCATGCACAGTCGGATGAGCAGAGAGAAGCCAGGTGAGCTGTTCTCCACAGGCCTCCGGAATGTTCAGGCTCCACAGTGACTCCATACCAAAAGGCTGGCCCTAATCACTTCATCCTCACATTCTGCTCACACAACTGACACGCTGTTAGTGATGTCTTTCTGGGTATGAGATTGCTGTCCTGAGCAACGTGTGAATCAGTTTGCCTTTAAAGAGCCTCTCCATCGCCCTTGGCACCAACATTTCCTAATGTTTATGTTTTTGAGAGGAGAGTGCTGGTGTTTAAACTCTCGGTCACACGGAGGTGCCTTTTTGCTCTGGCAGTTCACAAGATCTTCAGTTTTATTTAATGGCTTAACTGCTTCATAATTGCTCATATTCAGCTGCTCCTAAGCCTGAATGATCTCAGCTTTTAATATGCCTTGTCTAATTTTTAGCCACATCAATCTACACAAGTAGCTCATCACTACTCTGAAAGGCTAAAGCTTGTCATATATTTCAATCGCCTCCATAAGACCTTGTTCTTGCATTCGTAAATCACGTTAACACTCCAGGACCTTTATTTTCTTGTCCAATGATTCAAAGATATATGTATATATATATAAAAGGCCTAATTTGGTCCAAGGACAAAATTTTTTTTAAATATGAAGTAGAAAAAATCCACTACCCCTGCATAAGATGATTTGTAATTGTTTACAGCATTGTAAAATGCTATAAGCAGGAAAGAGAATAGCATGTCTTCTTTTTATAGTTATTTGTATATTTTCTTCCTTTCCTTGTTTGTAAACACCTTGGGACAAGCCAAGGGGAAAAAACAATAACTAGGAGGTGTTGGGGGGCGGGGTGTCAGCTAGAGATTAGGTGGTGAGAGAGCACTTTGAGAGATAGTATTTGAGCTGAGACCCGTAAAACAGGAACAATTAGCTTTCGTGAAGATTGGTTGGATATCCTCCCACAGCAAGCTAGTTATTCGGCCTCAACACAACAGTGACTTGTTTCATCAAATACTAATTTCTACATCCAGGCCAGTGATGACATCATCAGAAAAGGCATGAGAGATTCCTGAACCAACATGAAGCCTAAGGACTCATATGAAATACCCCATAAGAGGGCAAACTGGATATAAGGGAGAGGTCCACAGAAGTCCCCTAAGTTGATGGCACTGTATTTCTAAACATGTCAGATAAGTATAGGTTGATTTATTAGTCTGCTATATTATTCTCTCCAACTACATTGAGAGTGCCTTCAGAATAGAAACCATGTTTCAATTGTCACCTCTATGTCTTTGCTGTTTATTGTGTATCACCTCCACTAAAATATAAGCTGCACCAGTGCAGAGACTCTATTGGCCTGGTTTATAACTGTATGCTCATCCCCGGAATAGAACACAAAGGTACTTGATATGCTAAAGAAATGAATCGTGCCAACCTGGAATTAGCAGGAACTTAAATTGGGTGCCAATGAGACTGTATGGGCCTTCAGTTTAAAGGGGGGGAGAGGCTTTATAACCACTTATATAATTAATATCTTCTCATTTGTTTGTTTGTTTGTTTTGGTGGTATTGGGGGTTGAACACAGGGCCTCGTGCTTGCATGCTCTGCAAGTGCTGGACCACTGGGCTCCACCCTCAGCCCATTTTTTTACTTTTTGAGACAGGGTCTCGCTAAGTTACAAAGACTGCCTCTGGTCTCAAACTTGCAATCCTCCTGTCTCTGCCTCCCGAGCCACTGGGATTACAGGTGTGCGCCACCACGCCTGGCTCTAATTTGTTGTTCTTAAGACAGGGTCTTGCTGTGGTCCGTGTGTTGCACAGCTTGATGATTCTCCTGCTTCAGCTGGAACTACAGGTTTTTGCCCCCAAGCTCATCTCTTCAATTATTATTATTATTATTATTATTATTATTATTATTAATTATTATTATTGTGTATAGTGCGGAGAATTGGACCTAGGGCCTTGCACACACATGCTAAGTAAGCACTTTACCACTGAGCTGTGCTCCTGGAAGTATCTATTTTTAAAACCGGTAAAATGTGCCAAAAACCAATCCACCATTGAAAACCCTATGAATAGCAGAGAAGCACTGACAATAGTGTTTCGCCTGTTGTACATAGGCTATGAGTTGGATACCTACTTGATACTTAACAACAACAAAATGTCCCTACAGTAAATGACCACTACCATAGACCTATATTTTTTACCTACAGTAAATGACCATTACCATAGACCTATATTTATATTTATTATAAGTTTTGGACACAGCAAACCTGACCAGATCACCATACTTGCCTCTCTCCCAGTGCTGCACATCCCAGACACCCAGGTGCAGAGAGAACAATAATGGCAGTGGCCACAGAAACCCTCCATCAGGAGCCGGTGCCCATAGGGACTGTCAGAGGAGCACCATGGAGTACAGGAAGAGTGACCATATGATGCCCATCCCCTGGCTCTCCTTTTCCCTCTGCCCTTCTCTAGGCAGAGACTGCACAGACCTTCTCCCTCTTTTCCACTACCTGACCACCTACAGGACCAAAGATGAAGCATTCAGTGTTTGATTCAATACCTACATATAAATGTCCATTTTCCTTAAATCCTGTGTCCTTCCCATCAAGGGCATAATCATCCATGGGACTGTTTCTACTGTATTAATCAGAATTCATCACTACCAAGCACTGTAAGGTAATTTACAGATCATAGTCTTGCCCTAAAAATGAAAAAGGCACTCAACAAATTCTCAACTACATTGACTGAACCTTCCACAAATGTTCCAATAAAAGAACCGTTTTCTTACTCTTCAAGTTCTTATTACCTTCAATAACACCTGTTATGATGGAGGCCTTTAGCAAAAAAGAACGTTAGCTTAAAATTGTATGTTGTTACTTATAACTTGTTTGTGGGGAAAATGTTGCTTAAGTAATAAATACATTTTATTAATAGAAACAGTAAGGATTTTTAAATGTCCACTCTCCAACTACTTTTCTCCTCCTAATTTGTCCTACTTTGTAGAAGCTATGGGTACTCCCAGCAATAATTACAGCAGCTGGGGTAGGTTCTTACAAGGTCAGGCCCAGGAAAAAACCTGGATCAGCCAAATTGCTCTCCTGGGTTCTACCTCTCTCTCAGCAACAATTACCTTCATTTAGCATCCTTCCCCTTTCATGAAAACTTCATGGCACCATGATCTGATGATATACACATACTAAAACACCAAAGGTGTTAGAGATTTAGCATATCACTCCACTCTGGACTTATGTTTCAAGAGGAGGTAAAAGAAAAAAGGATGATGTTTAAAACAGCAAAATGAATTTCTAATAGTAGAATTTCAAGCAACAGTAATTTCAAGTAACAAGTAAAGGATCTAGAAATGTCTTTGCCATCTTCCAATAAAAGTCAACTTTGTGCAGATCTTAGCATTTATTTCATCATTCATTTATCCAAATATTTAAATATTTATTGAGGGCTTATTATATATTGTCACTGAACTAGGTGCTGATGATATATTATATGACGGGTCTAGTTTCTGGCCTTATAGAATTTGTAGTATACAATTCTCTTGATCCTGATTTACAAACAAAACAAAGTGAAAAACTGTTAGCATTGATTTACTGTGTCAGCCAATATATATCAAAATACTCTTTGCTTATTGGAAGTATGAAAACTCCCCAAAGTTTTTACATTAATTTTAGCTGAAAAGCATTACCTAAGGTCTGATTTCTACTATCTTTCATTTCTCTTTAGCCTTTGTGAAAGAAAAGACGATCCTCCCAGAAGATTTTCAAAGCTTTTCTCTGACAGGCTTGAGGGTAAGTTTTAAACTTAGAAACTGAGGAGATCCCTTGAACAATTTCAAGGTAAAGTGAACCTCAAGGTTGAAGTAGGAGCTTTCTTCAAACAAGAAAGTTGCTCAGCACTTTAGGAAGCAAGACATTTCTCTTTCTGGCAAGCCATCACAGAAATGAGTGGCAGACCAGCTGAGCCAGAGTTGGAGAGAGCCAGGCAACAGGAACAGTCCAGAAAAGGCAGTCAGCAGTAGGAAGCACTGGACAATTGCTCCTGGTAATTCACATCCAGCCTTTATTGTGATTATCAGTGCCCATGCTTTACCCCTGTACCACCCCTTTCAATCATTTCTCTTTAGCTTTCATATGGATTCTTTGTGTTTTTACTCAAATCATTAGATACTTTTCTTTTTTGTTCAACCTTGTCAATTTGAACATGAATTCTGTGTCTTGACACCATCCTGCAGAAGACTAGAACAAAATACAATTTTGCCATTAAAACCCAAAGTTTCCCACCAAAATATGATGAAATTTATTAAAGAAGCCAGTGATATGCAGGAGGCTTGTGAAGGTGCCGGACGAAATTTTCAGTAGCTCCACAGGAATATTGTGGATGGCAACCAGTGGTCCAAAGTACAATGAACCAAAGTTATAGTCAGAGTGAAGCAAAAGGCTGTCATTTTAGAGCAAACAACATTCACAAATTTGGGGACAGTTCACTTAAATTAGTAGGCTGAATAGAAACTTAATTATTTCTGGAGACAATTTTCAGAGCTTCTCTAGCAGACTTTGAAGACCAGGAATTAGAGATGCTTTTAGAAACTGTTTGATCTATATATAGGGGAGAAAAGCTATATAGAGGAAAGGAAGTACTGGGCTGGTTCTATATGAGGCAGAGCGAAGTCTTCTCTAGCAAGTTTTTGCTTATAGAGCCATGCTGCTAGTTCCTTTAAAATCATTACAGTTAATAGCTGGAGCAGCCAAACATCACAGGTATTTAGAAGGCCATAAGTGAGTAGTGACTAGAACACAAGTCCTAGGTAACTAAAAGGGTAACCAAAAACAAAACAATGTTAGCAAACAGAAGCAAAAACAAAACAAAACAAAAACCCAAAGACAAGAATGATCAAGATTTTAAATTTCTTCTTTATTTAAGCCACAAAAATCTGCACCTAAATTTGACCTACAACTTTGGTCTTTGCATGATCTATTTTAAGTGAATATCATCCACCTTCCATCTTAACCTTTAAAATTAAGGCACATAATGCTCTCTTGCTACTTTCCTTAACTTCTTTTTTGTAAGGAGACAGATTCAATTTGTAAAGGAAGTTCCTCAGTGCCCCATGCCAACAAACTCACACATCTTAACACACAATCACCCTTCCAAGCCATGCAGGGAGCCTGGCACTCTGGAATAGTACTTTTGTACTGCATGACACTGCATGTGTGTCCCCAGGAATCAAAGTCCAGGTGAGTAAGGGCTCAAATAAGTCATTTTTACAAAGTAGAGCTATTGATTATAGTCTTTGGTCACGAATTTCTCCAATTGCCATGATTGATCCAAAACATTCTATTCTGTCTCCTCTATCTGGACAAATTCTCCCCATACTTCAAGGTATTAAGTTCCACCTCATCCATATACACCCACTAACCCACCCAGATGACTTAAAATGCCTTTTCTTCCTTGAACAATATATTGTTCACAAGGTAAGAGCAACACTGTAGAATTTTGAGTCATCTCAATTAGGGTAAATATTCCTCAACCACATACTGAGGTGGATTCAATAATGCTCATCCCAAAATTCACGTCTATCTGGAATGTCAGAATATGTCCTTATTTGAAAGTAGGGTTTTGCAGACATATGTAGTTAAGGTGAGATCATACTGAACTAAGGAAGACTATTCCAATGATGCCTCATAAGAAGAGAGACACAGATACACAGAGCGAAGACAGTCATGTGAAGACAGAGGCAGGATTATGCTGCCACAAGCCAAGGCACACCCATGGATTACCAACAACCATCAGAAGGTAGAAAGGGCAAGGAAGTATTCTCTAGATCCTTTGGAGGGAGCAGGGCTCTGTCCACACCTTGATTTCTGAGTTCTTACTTCTAGAACAATAAAAGATTCCTTTTGTTGTAAGCCACCAATTTGTGGTCATTTGTTACAGTTGTTCTAGGAAAGTATTATATAATCAATGTGCTATATAAGTTGAGTGTCACCAACTCAAAAATCTAAAATCCAAAATGCTCTAAAATCTGAGATTTTTTGAGCACTGACATGATGTCACAAGTGGAAAATTCTACACTTGACCTCATGTTACAGGTCACAGTCAAAACTTGCACTAAAATATTCCACAAGACCACCATCAGGCTATAGTATAAGATGTATGTAAATATAAATGTATTTTGTATTATACATGAGTTCAATTCTTAACATATTTCCTTATGTAAATGCAAGTATTCCAAAATTTTAAAAAATCTTAAATCCCAAATATGTCTTGTTTCAAGCATTTCAGGTAAGGGGTATTCAATCTGTATTTGTAAATCTTGAAGTTTCACGGAGTTTTCAGCTTATGAGTAGTGATCAATAATCAATAGTTATTCACTAGCAGAAGGACACTTTATGATGCTTGTGAAAGTTAGGGCACCTGACCTATGCAGTAATGTACGAGAGCTGGTCTTTAAGTAGAGACAATGGGCCATTCTATGGTTTCTATGAAGAACAAGAGCCCTGCTAAGGGGTTTTCCACTGCCAAGGAGAGATTCAAATCCAAGAAGTGGAAAAGAGGAGTTTTTTTTTTTTTAATTGAGGTGATGATTACTATATCAAATATATTTTCTATTCAAAAGCATCTTTTCTCATTTATTTACTCCTCTCTTAAATGCAGAATTATAAGCAGAGGTAAAAATTCTTTTTAAGAATCATTTTGCTCTGAGCCCTTGATATACTGACCATTTGACCATTAACTCCCATGACTATATATAGTTTTCAAATTTACATGTTTATTTGATTATGTATTACTTTAGGTTGGGGAGCATAACCAGAAAATAATACTTTCAGTTATATATTTTGGAATTGTTGTTATTAGGTGCCATCTAGTAGGGTCCGATTCATAGCAACCCTGATAGGGTTTCAGATAACTGATTATTTTGGGGATTGTTTTGGGAGTGGACTGCCACATCCTTCTCCCATTTTTTCAGTGCACGGATTGAACCCAGGGCCTCAGAGAACACAGAGAAGCACTCTACCAACTGAGCTAAACCCCAGCCAACATTTTGGAAAGCTGACCTAATTAATTACCCTTGCTTTTTGCCTTGAGATCGTTTGGCTTGCAAGCAAGAGCAAAAGTGATTCAGAATTACCTAAACAAAAAGAATTCTTTTCTTAGGCTGAGTGCAGTGGTTCACACCTGTAATCCTACCAACTCTGGAGGCGGAAGCACGGGGATCATAAGGTTGAGACCAGAGGTAGCCTGCAAAATTTAGTGAGACCCTGTCCCAAATATAAAAAGTAAGAGGATGGGGGAGAAGGGTCCTGACAGGATAAGGGGGAAGTTAACATGAGCAATGTACAATGAAATGTATGTATGGAAATGTCATAATGAGACCCATTAAGTTGTACATTAAAAATTACTAATAAATGTAATATTGCTGAGAATGTAAAAAGATAGAGCACTATAGAAAAAAAGTCTGGGCTTAAGTCAAAATCAGGATACACATATATAGATAATCATTCCCACAAAAAGGCATACAAGTAGAAAGGAGATCATTGGTGGGGAGCTGGGGATGGGGGAGGAGGGTCACGAGAGGGTAGGGGGAGGTTATGTGAGCAATGTACAATGAAAAGCGTATATCGAAATGTTACAATGAAATACATGTCAGAATGAAACCCATTAAACTATACATTAAAAATTTCCAATAAAAATTACTAATAAAAAATAAATAAATAAAAAAGTAAAAAAAAAAAGAATTATGTTCTTACATAGTAAGTTCTCCAAGAATGGTTAATTCAGCCAATCAGTGATGTCATCAAGGCCGATGGGTTGTGTCTTTCCTCCTTGCCTTTCTCAGCATATTGTGCATCTCTCCTCATGATTGCAATGGTAGGGGCCATCATAACCATACATGGAATTTCTACCAGAAAAAAAAAAATTCTTTCTCTCCCATCTGTCTCTTTTAGTCAGAGACACAAACTTTCCCCAAAAGCCTTCTGTCCAATTTCCCTTATATCTCATTGACCAAAATTTTGCCTTACTTCCAGTGCTTACCCAACCACTGACAGGGAAATTAGGCCACCATGATTAGCCTAGATCTCTCAAGATCACAAGTTGTTCTCCAGGACTGGGAAGGTAGTTCCTGGGAAGTTGTTCTCCAGGACTGGAATGAATGAGTCACACTCTCATGGCAGTGAGGGAGAAAAAACTCAACAAAACTGTGATTGGTTAGTGTACCATGCACTGTTATTGGCCCCCAGACAGACATCCACTGCTTCCTTCACACCAAGGGAACTACAACTTTGTACAGAACAGTGACATGTTTGAATCATGATAACCTAAGCCATTCCTAGAAATCCCAGTCTTTCTTTTTTCAGATATAGGTTGAACATCTCTAATCTGAAAAGTCCCTAGAGATTGACAAGCTGACAGACACATTGGGGTTGTTGTTGTTGTTGTTAGGTGCTGTCAAGTCAGTATCTGACTCATAGTGACCCTCATAGGGTTTTCAATGGCTGACTGTTTCGGGATTGCCTTGGGAGTAGATTGCCAGGCCCTTCTCCCATTTTTGTGGTGCTGGGAATTGAACTTGGGACCTCAGAGACTGCAGCGCAGTGCTCTACCCACTGAGCTAAATTCCAGCCCACACATTGGGGTTGTTGTTGTTGTTGTTAGGTGCCGTTGAGTCGGTATCCGACTCATAGTGACCCTCATAGGGTTTTCAATGGCTGACTGTTTCGGGATTGCTTTGGGAGTGGATTGCCAGGCCCTTCTCCCATTTTTGCGGTACTGGGAATTGAACTCGGGACCTCAGAGACTGCAGCACAGCGCTCTACCCACTGAGCCAAATCCCAGCCCCCCACATTGGGGTAGGGGGGAGATATTCTATACAAAACACCTATTCCCATCAGGCAGAACATTCATAGAACACAGAAAGACAGACTCTGGAACACACAAATTCTGGAATGGAGACACTATTATAGGTGAATAATCCATGGTCCCTCATCCCATCAAGAAAAGAAAGATAGGAAGGAAGGAAAAAAGAATAAAGGGAAAGGAAGGGAAGGGAAAAAAGAAAATTCAGTTTGGGGAACAGTGTATCAAAGATGGGCTGGGATTTAGTTCAGTTGGTAGAGTGCTGCGCTGCAGTCTCTGAGGACCCGAGTTCAATTCCCAGCACCACAAAAATGGGAGAAGGGCCTGGCAATCCACTCCCAAGGCAATCCCGAAACAGTGAGCCATTGAAAACCCTATGAGGGTCACTATGAGTCAGATACCGACTTGACGGCACCTAACAACAACAACATAGCAAAGACAGTCATGAAAGCATGCCCAAGGAAAATTTGCCTAGAGTATTGGTTCATCCTGCACAAATTGGAGGTGCACCAGGTGCATTCAGAGAGGCCCCTACCCCCTGCTTTAGGAGGGGGTGGGGATAGGGTTCTGTGCTATGAAACAGGCAGTTGGAGCCCCAAAGGAAGGAGGTTGAGGAGAAAAGGCAAGTGTTTTCCTGCAGTGATTCTCATAACAATCATTTTAACCAGATCTTATTTGCACAAAACTGCAAGAAAGAAAGAAATGGCCCACTCAAGATCATTGGCTCAGGTTCTGTATTAACCATCTACACTGACCTCAGGATAGTTCAGGTAACAAACTGCTTTCTTGGTATCTCCCTTCACTCTCCGCCAGTCCCCTCCCAATCTCCCAGTGTTTGTGACTCCAGTTTTGTAAAGTGCACACAAAGCCCTGAACTTTGAAAGTTTGCTTCAAAAGAGAAAGTTAAAACATGAGTAACAAAATGAGATGAGCTGGCAGGGCAGGCACCCACATGATGGGGATGGGCCACAAGCAAGGGGAACTTCACAAACCCATGGAATTAGCTTGCTCACTCCTCACATTTTTCTGCCCTTCTAACCAATTCTACAAGAGCAATAGCATATGCTACATTTTCATCATGTTTCATGTAAGTTTTAAAAGTTTGTTTATTTATGTATTATATTAGCCTCAGAAACACACAAATGACTCGTGACTTACAAAGTTTTAAAATCTCAGTTCAGGTCAAATGAAGCAAGAGAATGAGGAATGATCAGGAATAGAGGAGAAAAATAAGAAAAAGAAACAAATTTTCTAACTAGAGGTCTTTATTAAGGCTTCCTTATTCTACAACTTTCTGTATTCAGCTGAGGAACAGAAAAATTAGTTTTGTGCCAACACAAAAATCTGTATTTCTACAATTCTTTTCCAGTGCTTTTCTCAAAGGACTCATCATTTTAATTTCAACATAAATTTGTCAGACTGGAGGGTGGGAGAATTTTAATCATAAATTATTCACATGGAACCACATTAAGAACTTGCTGCAAAAAAAAAAAATACACCTGCCTCGAAATACATAAAAGTATTGTTTTTCATACCTTCTAGCTCTTTGATTTGTATCATCAGTGATTCATATAAGCTTATCAGTTAGGCTCATAATAGATGTATGGACTTACCAGGCTTAAGCAGGCTTTTCAAGCATGCCCATGTCATCCCTCATAGAGCTGCCAAAATACCACCCATGTTTCTCTGACAGTTTCTGTTTCATTTAGTCACTGAAGGTCTTATAGGTCCACATCAACCCCCCTGCCCCAACATGTTGTTGTTAGGTGCCATCGAGTCATGTCTGATTCATAGCGACCCTCATAGGGTTTTCAATGGATGACTGTTTTTGGCTTGCCTCAGGAGTGAATTGCCACGTCCTTCTCCCATTTTTTCGGTGCTGGGAATCAAAATGGGGACCTCAGAGACTGCAGAGCAGTGCTCTACCAACTGAGCTAAATCCCAGCCCCTATATACGCCTACCCTAATTCTCAACAAAGACGGGGAGATGAGAGGAAAGACCCAAGGATGCTCTGAGGCTTCAGTCACTTCTTCCAGCTCCTGCTTTCCAGCCTCATGGTTCTCACAGGTTTCCATCTTGCATTGCATGGCTGTCATTGGTTACCATCTCTGCACCCACAAATGGAAACCTCAGTTTGGACTGAACACTGGACACTCTCATCTGGACAGGCTTTCCAGGCTCCCTTGGCTTTGCCTTGAAGGCAGAGAGCCAATCCCTACTCTCCATGTGCCCTGACTCCCCAGTCCTGTTGGCCTAGATCAAGCCCTTTCAACCTAAAAGGGAGCAAACTGGCAAAACTGAGAGCAAGGTGGAAAATAAGAGAGTATATGAGGGAAAATTCTCAACTGGCTGGCTCCCTTTGTCAAAGCCCAAGGGAGAGACAGTTGCACATAAATATCAAGGAATCTAGCCCCAAACTGCCAACTGTTGGACTTTAAGATTTCTTTTAGGTGCCAGTGACAAAAATGATTCAAATCTGCTTGAGCAAACATGGGGCTTTACTGGCTCGTAATATTTAAGAAGGAAAGAGCAATAAAGCATAAGAAGCACAGGGACATTGATTGGTAAACCTCTGAAACTACTGGACTGGGGAATTCAAGGGTATGCTGGCCTTGCACGCTACTCTTCCTTCCTGCCTCTCTGCCCATCAGCTTCATGCTATAAGTTTATAAGACACCTTGCAGACTTACCCCAAGAAAGAGGTTGCCTGCCAATATCTCTGCCCACCCCTCTCTGTCCACACACAGAGAGGAATCATTAGCCAAGCTTAAGTCAGCCCTTAGACAAATCAGGTGGGGCCCAGGAGAGGGCTGTCGGGATTGACAGGGCCTGAGAACAGAGACATGAAAGGTTGCTCCTGAGTTCATTCTGTGTTCACTCTGAGGAAAGGGTCTTGGGAAAGTGTGTTCTTAACTAAAGGATCCAGGTGCCATGCGTCCTCTACATCTAGGGCCAGCACAGTGCTGCATAATCCTCAATGACTCACATTGGCAGAAAACATTCACTCCTTCAACATGGAACTCCTTCACATGGCTTATTTCATGGGGACCCTTGGGTAGAACTATCCATTGTGATATTCCGATAGCAACAAAATAATATTGAAGGGACTCCAACAAGGGGATTTAGTTGATGCTAATGTTATGTCAATATCCATGGGTCCACACCTACCAGAGCTTCTCTAGAAGCCCCTAGAGTTACTTAAAGGTAGAGCAGAAGAGGCGTGACTGGGCACTGGTTTCTGTAATCGTAGTCAGGTGCTGTAGACAGAAAATAACAATTATTGCTGTTAATGTAGGACATGGGGCAGGAGGCTAAGGTTTGGAACTCTGGAGCTGGACTGCCTGGGTTCAAATCCTTTCCCCAATGCTTCCTGGCTGTGGGACATTGGGCAGGTGATGAGAGCCTCTGGGCCTTGGGATTCTATAAAATAGGATAATAACAATATTGACCTCACAGGGTTGTTTGGAGGACTAAATGGGTTGATATGCATAAAATCACTTTTTAAATTATGTTTTCCAGATAGATGAAGATGGAGAACTCCTGGAAACTAAAGCAGCTCCAGATCCAAAGGAATGTCTGCTGGTAAAATTACAGGTGGCAATAAGTTATTTCACGACAGAGAGTCATGCCTAATGACCATTAATATTCTTGCCATATGGGCATCTACCCTGCCCTTCCCTAGGGAGTAAAGGGCCATTTCAGACCCTTATTTTCCTACCACATCTTTAAGACTAAGGTAACAAGTAGCTTTTTGATGGCTCAAGAATTCTTTGGCTCAAACCTTGAATCAGCCCCCCAGTTTGTATTCAACCCCTCACTGATTCTAAAACATGGAACTTTAGAGTCTCTAAGCATTATTGGGGAGAGGTGGGGGAGGAACAGGAGATAAATCCTGAGAAAACTAAGGACTGTATCACAGCAGTCCACTGAAGGAGACAGGCCACAGGGGAAGACTGTGACTTCTGTGCAGGCTGGCGTAACAGTCTAGGCTGTCTCTGAGACACATGATAACTCCCCATTGCCCTCCAAGACAAGGTCAGGGCAAACAAATTCATCCCTGGCCACCTACCATAGCTCTGAGACAATAAGGAGACAGGAGACAGCTGGATTAATCCAGGGCACCTAAAACCAAAGGGTGGCAACGTGAAAGCAGCAGTGCTTCCCCTACCTGAATGGAGAGAAATGTCAACGTGATACACAATGAAAGAGTGGCCTCCACCCAGTGTTGACTGAGGATAACCATTGGCTGTGAATGCCATGAGGGTTTCTCTCACTCTCCCTCTCTCCTTTCCTCTCTCCCTCCCTCCCTTCTTCCCTCTCTTTCTCTCTCTCTCTTTAAAGGAAGTTGCTAAACTCTTTACTGGAAAGAGTCTGATTCCTTAGATTGTTCCATATGCCCAAATCTGACAGCTACACTGGCACACTCCGACTCCCCATTTCAAAACCGTGTGTGGAGACGCAACTGAGCGACTTCCATGTCACATCCTGTTCTCTCAACCCAACTCTGACATTTGCAGAGGGTTCTTCCAAAGGAATAAACTATGCACAGATAGAACTCAGTCTTTTCCCTTGAAGCTATCTCTTGCTTTAACATATTCTTTATCAAACATGCACTAGAAAACACTGTCTAGTGCGTAGAGAAGGTGTAATTTTTCAGTTTCTCACTAAGACGCAGGTTGGCAAATAGGTTAATTTTAACTTCACAGATTGCAAGGTGTGTGAATAGAACAGCTATATCAAGAACAAAATAGAGCTGAGAAGAAAGAACTGTTCTGAACCACCAAGCTGTTTCATCCCAAAGGTCATAGAGGGCATCAGGGCCTGAAACAGCACAAGGTTAAGGAACTTCAACAATATGAGTCTCTTTAATTCTTACCAGGAATACAGAAGTGTGTGGAACATGGAGGGAAGGAAGGGGTATCCAAATTTTTTGTACATATTAATTACCTTTAGCATTTATTGATTGTTTACTGCACGCCAGGCAGTCAGTTAAGAATATGATATGCATGATCTCATTTAATCTTTACAACAACTCTATAAAAAGGGGACAGACTCAGCCTCTTTTATAGATAGGGAATTTAGAGATCAGAAGAAACTAAATAATTGTTCAAAATCATGGGCCAATAGGTAGTGGACATGAGATTTGTACCAAGGTCTGTCTGACCTCAGAACCTGTGTCTCATTTCTCTCGCCTGGCTCGTGCCATGCACCCCTGACAAGAAAAGATCATTTGCTACCATCAAACCTCAGCTGCCAGGGCCCCCTCCACAGTTTATGGACAATCTGGCCTCTCATCACGATCTCGCCCGCACCTATTTGTTCCATCCTCTTTCAGAAGAGTACACAAGCCAAGACCAAGGGCAAGGGAAAGAGGAGAAACAAAGCAACTGATTTAGCCACACTAGTACCAAACCCCAGGAGGAAGTAATTAAAACCAGTGGCTAGAGCGAGATTGGGGGATTATCTGCATGTTTCAGTTACCAAATGTCTTCACTATTCTTCATAAACCTACAGAGTCAAGTTGGTTCCAAAGCATTTTTGTTTGCTTTGCTTTTTTTACCCACCTAATTAGTCCAGACAAAGACTTCATTTCTGATTTTAGATGAACGAAGTCATTCTGTATGAAACATAACTTGTTCTGCAAGTAATACAGCAGCAAAGTCCCGCCCTTAGATTAAATATAATTTAAGGCCAGTAATGAACAAGATCATTAAGTCATTTAAGGCCTCTTATTCTTACTGACTACTGAGTCAATGCATATTTATTTCAAAGGCCAGAAAAGTCCAAAGAAGGATATCACACTTACCTTAATAACGAGTAAATCTGAAAGATTTTACCTTGTGAGTGACATAGATTCAGTTATGTAATTCCCTGGTCTTTGACCGTAGTTTCCAATGTTAGAAAATGCACACAAGTACACTCAAACAAATGATCTCAGTGATAACATATTGAGTTAAGTAAAGCTTTGTTACACACTTTGTTTAAGAAAAAAGCAAAGTAGTAGCCTTGGTATGCTAATAACTGCTTGAGGAATGAAGGCAGAATATTGTTCCTCTTTGATCTGGGGGCAAAGCAGACAGCTAGGGCAGTATGCAGTGCTAAAGTTTTGTAACCTTGAATATTAAATCTCTCTCCTTGGATGAAGTCACAGTTATCCAAACACCTTGGAAAACAGACTCCCTTTTAAATCTTTTTGACAAAATTGATACCTTGAATGAAGTATGTCTATTCCTGCAGGTCACAACAGCCACTGATTGATAAATGGACACTCTGGCAGAAATTGTTGACTAAAACCTGTATTATCCACTTCTTGCCAGCATAAAAACACTGTATCTCCTACCTTCCTGTGCAGTTAGCTGTGGCCATGTGGCCAGTGGGATGTGAATAAAAGTGATAGCTGCCCCTTCCACACCTGGCTCTCAAGATCTCCCACATAGGCCCCTCTGTACCCTCTTCCCCCATCAGCCACACACCCCTGAAAGCCACATGCTTTTTTGTTCCTGTTTTGTGTTGTGTTGTTGTTGCTGTTATTGTTGCTATTGCTATTGTTGTTGCCATACTGGGGGATTGAACCCAGGGCTTTCCACCACAGGGCTGCACACCCAGCCCCTTTTGAAATTTATTTTATATTTTGAGATAAGGTCTTGCTAAGTTACACAAGCTGCCTCTGGTCTTTCACTCCTGATCCTCCTGCCTCAGCCTCTCCAGGCACTGAGATTACAGGTGTGTGCCACCACGCCCAGCTTGGAAGCCACATGTTGAAGACAGCACAAGCTCTGTTGGCCTGAGTCCCTACCTGACTTCATCAGAGAGGGGCACTATGCTGAATTGTTGCTTTCCCATAATCATCCATCACGTGAACAAGTAAACTTCTGTTGTGTTTTAGCCATAACATATTTTCATGGTGGTCTATTCTCATGAAAACCTACCCTGACACAGACACACTTTTCAGCCAAACATCAGCTCTAAATTTCTCACAATCATTTTTCTTGACTGACCTCCTAGGTACTACCCAGGAGAAGCCTTAACCATCCATAAACAAATGCCTGTTGTTATTTACTTAGAAGCACAGCCACAGGGAGTTGCCCATGTGAGAAAAAGTTTGACTGCAAATTGACCTCTATGAGTCAGAGCACCTGCTCCGGAGACTATTCACTTAATACTCATTTTGAAACAACTGTTGGTTTTCTCTGTCTAGGGAAAGTTTCACATGCAAAGCAACTTTCCCAATTCACAGGCCCAGAGTCTTTAATTATGTCTCCATTTCAGCCTCTCAGAGAATGAGCACCCATCTCTTTGAAGTAGCCCTCAGAAATCTCACAAGTGAATCTCTGATTTGCCATACAGTAATTATTTAAGTAAGATTATACAAAGTGTGCATCAGTTCCTATCTCAGTGGCAGGCACAGAAGAAATTTTCAGTGTTTAGAACAATGTAAAGACCAACCAGAAAACAATATGAATAAAACCTATGCCAGGTACATGCTATTTTCTTCAATATTCCATACAACTATTCTGAAGTATTTTTAAATAGTTTTAAAACTGGTTTAAAATTATTTTTTAGCCGGTGTCATGGTATACACCTGTAATTCCAGCAACTCAGGAGGCAGAGGCAGCAGGATCACAAGTTCAAAACCAGAGGTACCCTGCAAAACTTAGCAAGACTCTATCTCAAAATAAAAAAGAAAAAGGACTTAGAGGGCAGATCAGTGGTACTGCACTTGCAAAGTACATGTGAAGCCCCGGGTTCAATACCCTAAACAGTATCTATAGTGTATCTGTTGAAGCATGCAAATTATTTTTCGCATATGAGAACACCAACACTCCCCTTTTCCTCTCCATTACTAAAGAGCTAGTATTTTAAGGAAGTTATTTGGTTCCTTAGTTTCTCATTTCACACATTGCTAGAAGAGAAAATCTGAATAGAGACCAAAGAAAAGGACGGTCCTAGAAAGTGGGAAAGAAGATTAGGAGAAAGATGGAAGAAAAGTTGTGAGAGGAAGGAAAGAAAGTGGATCTGAGCTTAGGAACAAGGGAAAGAAACCACCATGCTCAGAAAACCAGGGAACACCATACTAAGATCAGAACAGGAGAGTGTCTAGCAGTTGGTTATGCACGGACTGAAGGGAAGAGCGAGTTAGTGCACTGCCCCCATAGGCTACTTGGAGTGAGGTCCTAATGTGATCGATGAATTAAAATTCCATTAGTCTATAAATTATGAGTTCAGAGTACTCTTACCTCTTACACTCAAACCACAATGGTACCCACTACAAATCATGATCTCGGTGTCCCTACCCAGCCCCTGCAAGATGTCCCCTCCACATTATTTGTAGGAGCCTCCAAAGGAACGAATCCTCTATGTTTAAAAGGAACTATCCACTGGCCAGCAGTTAGTGGCTACTCTCCTATGGGAAGGAATCTCTTACTGCCACTGTTGGCACAACCCTTCTGATATATGTCACTAACCTGCTCCCAAGTGGGAAGCTGGGGACGCTGACAGCTACCATAAATGAAAAAGCAAAATAAATGACCTGGCTCTGGACGGCCACCTGTCCTTTCATTCAAATTCTGCTCATGGCAAGTAATGGCCAAGTTAAATAACTCTCTGGTGATAAGTTCTCTCCACACTTCAGTTCTTCCTCTGTTTCCTCTAATCTTAATTTCTTTGTAAACACATCTTGAAAGCAAAAGAAATCTGATCTCAAAATGGATTCCTGTTCTGGTTTTTGAGGTCTGCCAATAATTTGTACCATCTAAGGGCATCAGAAGCAGCTATTTTGACCATAACCAGATGGCTGCAGCTTCCCAAATTATCTGTATCTTCAGTGAAACATCTTTTTTACATTTGTTTTTATGGAACTTTTTGTGAGTCTATTAGTATCATTTATTTCAGCAACAAAAATTCCCCTAAGGAACATTTTTTCAGCCTCCCCCTCAGCTGCTTCTTAATAGTTGAAATTGGAGGTTAAAATATGAATTAAATCATCTGTTTAGTTTTATAATGCTGCAAAGAAACATTAGTAACTTCTTGGTAGGCCACACTAATTTGTACAGACAAATTAATCTAGGTCCAGCCTCCATATCTTAGCATCTATCATTTCCCCATTCTGTCCCCGCTAAGCAACAAACAAATAAGATTTTAGTGACACATACTGTGTGTGCATGGATTATATAGTCTTGTTTTATTTTGTTTGCAGTACTGGGGATTGAACCCAGGGCCTCAAGCCTGCATGCTCTGCAAGTGCTGGACCACTGAGCTGCACCTCCAGCCCTTTTTTTTTTTTTTTTTTTTTTTTTGAGACAGGGTCTCGCTAAGTTACGCAGACTTCCTCTGGTCTCAAACTTGCGATCCTCCTGTCTCCACCTCCCAAGCTGCTGGGATTACAGGCATGCTCCACCACACCTGGCCAGATTATATAGTTTTATAGTATGTAAGTTGTATACCTGGATAGAGATATTGTTGCTGTTGTTAGGTGCCAAAGAGTCAGATCTGACTCATAGCAGCCCTAAGTACAACAGAACTAAACACTCCCTGACAATGTGCCATGCCCAGCACTATGTCAGTGCCTCTCTGCTATTCATAGGGTTTTCACTGGCTGATTATTTCAGGAGTAGCCTGCCAGGTCCTTCTCCCAAGCCTACAATACCCTGTATTCACAGGCAGTCTTTCATCTAAGAACTAACCAGGCCCAACCCTGCTTAGTTTCTGAGATCAGGGTGGTATGGCTATAGACTGGCTAGAGATATAAATATAGGTGTAGATCTATAAACAGATAGACAAACAGATGGAGATACTGAGCATTAGTGAACAAAAGTCATATTAAAGCTTGAATTTCAGCCAAAATTGAGGAGATGGAAAGAAGATAATCCACCCTTTAGGCTTATTACAATGAAAAAGTAATAGCCAGGCTTATTAATAAGAGTTGGTGTGATTAGGAGAGGATTTAAATGGAAGCAATGGAAAACCTATGATTACTGTTATAGGACTGAAATTCATGAGATTATACATTGTCCATATATATATATATATATATATATATATATATATATATATATTTGGGAGAAGGAACTGGCAGCCCCTTCCCAAAAATAATCAATCTGCCATTGAAAACCCTATGAACAGCAGAGAAGCACTGACAATAGTGTTTCTCCTGTTGTACAGAGGGTCGCTATGAGTCGGATAACGACTCGACGGCACCTAACAACAACAACAACATATATATATATATATATATATATATATATATATATATATGCTCTTCTTTATGACAAGAAGCTCAATGCTCGCCTCTTCCTCACAAACGGCAGGGGTAGGATATGGTGACTAAGAACTTTATATAAAACCAGCAGACTTATCATTTGTATCCATTCCAGTCCTTCAACTGGATCTTTGTGGAGGCTGGTGTTACTCTGGCAACACAGTGATAAGCAATGCCTCTTCTGATGCTTCAACTGGCAATTAAGAAGGAGGAAGTAGACAGAGAAGAGAGATGGCTGGCTGTGAGGTGGGGTGGAGAGCTGAGGGTAGAGGATGTTACTGTAGATGCAAAGAGACTGGAGTATTAGTCTGCTTTTTTCTACACCTATTATTTTATGTCTTACCCTTAAGTATGTGGGGAAAAGTCCACCAATTTGGGTTTACAGACTGATTTAGGGTGTAGCTAAAGATTGTTTTCTGGACCTCTTTGGGCCTTTGTTTGCTCCAACTGTGTAAATCAAGGACAATTCCCTGTTATTTTTCTAAGGCCACACAGAGTTTGAGATGCTAATGTGTTGATCATTAAACACTGCAATTTTGTATTGTCAGGACAGTGTGGATTACACTCAGGTTGAAAAGAAAAAACTAAACTAAGATCTCTGTGACTTAACATGACACAAGTTGATTATCTCACACGAAATCCATGGCAGCTGTAACCCTCCAGGACAGCTGGCCTCTGATCCTCAGGGTAGCAACACCTGCCACTTAGATCCTGGAACCGACATCAGTGCTCCTCCCCCACTGTGGTGGCAGGAGAAATCCGAGAGGGGTCAGTGGCACTGCCACTCATGGCCTTGAGCAGGACTTTTCATATGGCCTCTCCCAAAGGTAAGGGAGGCAAAGAAAGCACAGTGTTCACAAGTGCCCAGAAGAACTGAGAACTAAAATTCTCTTCCATGCAATTAGGTCAGGAAGTACTGGAAGTATATTTTACATGATGTACAATATAAAAAACATAGATAATAGTTGAGAAAATTAGCAATGTGTTCATAAAAGGCTAAGAAACAGAATATTTGTGTCTAAGACTCAGCTACACATTAAAAGAACCAAGGCAGTTAGAAAAAGTGAAAAGAGCACTCTCTCAGGAGCCAGAGTCCAACTCTGTAACTCAACATGAGCAAGTACCTTAGTCATTTCCGATGTGAAAACTGAACACAAAAACATCTACTTTATGTACCTTGCCAGGCTCTGGTGAGGGTCAGATAGGATGATATACTTGAACAGAGTGGGTGATGAAGTGTTCTTCGCAAGTAAATTTAGCTGGAGAAAAATACAAAACAGAACCATGTAGCATTTGATCTGTTTATTGAGCAGTTATTCTTTTATAAACTCTGTGCTTTATATTATATTTCTCTTTGAGTGTAGCTGTGGATTTAAATAGGGAGGGAGAAAGAAGGTAAACTCAGGCCTATGTGTTGGTGTTGGGAGCAGCTTGTAATAGATGGAGGGACTGGACTTGTAAGAGGTAAAGACAAAGAGAAGGTGGGTCTGAGTAGCACACATGGTTTCTCAGAAACAGCATAGGAGAAACCCAAGCAGTTGTAGGGAGGGGCCATTGATGGAGAAATTTTGAAGGCAGGCTGACAGGAGTGGCTTAGATCCAGGTGTTAATAGGAAGCCAGATTAAACACCTCAATAGGAATGTGACATGACAAAAATGCTGTTTAACAAGATTAATTGGGCACCATATTCGGGATGGTTTAGAGTAGAGAGAGGCTGGGAGCAAAGATCTGTTATGCCTCAAATGGAGCTAGAGATTGGAGAGGAAGAAAATTGAGCTATGAAGACAAAAATCAACACATGGTATCATTGATTAGAAAAGGAAGATAACAAAAAGAAGAGTTGAGGATGACCCCAAGTTTGAATCTGAAAGATAACAAAAACCACATTGTGCCATTTATCATATAAAGGCCATATTAAATATGTGACACATGGAAATTATGTAATTACTATTAATGTGTCCACATGAAGTAATATTTGAAGTGGCCACATGAGTTCTTATTAGAGAAATGGGGTATAAGGTTTGAGGGTTATACATTGCACCTCTGTTCCATCCACCATTTAATGGCCATTTCCCCATTCTCTCTGTGTAAATCTGCAGCCTTGAGCACAGTACTAAAGGCCTTGGGTGTTCTGCTCATACCACACCACTTTGAATCTGGAACTCACTCCACCCTCTCACACACCTTCATGCTTCCCACACTAACCTACTTCAGGCTTCCACAAGCAGGCCAGGTACTTTCTCACCTCCACATCTTTGCTTCTTCAGATCTCCTGCATGAAATGTCCCTTCTCTTTTGTCTGTGGAGGAACTTGCCACACTTCGCCTTATGCTGCAATAAAATTTTGTGCCCTGGCATCGACTTGACTTACTTGGTTTGAGATTATGATTGACAGACTATATGCTCCTCTCCCTCTACTGTGACCAACCTATCCCAATTTGACACACACCACTCCTGTTTAAAATGGAGAGAACCATGTCTGTTTAAAATGGAGAGAACCATGTCTCAGGAAACCTGTAAGCCTCAGGCAAACTGGGGTGGTCGGTCATCCCATATCTCCATTGGCATACCAAGAACCACAAGGCAAAGCATCCTTCTGTTCTTGAAAAACCCTTGCTGCTGACCACAGTAATATGCACAAGGGAGCAGTAAGAACTCACATATGTAGATGTTTATTTAGGAGGTATTTTTCTAAACACTTTATATTTTTTTAATCATAGCCACCTGACAAAAAACAAACTGTTACTCTTATTCCATTCTATAGATGAGGAAAGTAAGGATCAGTGAAAGTAAGTAGCATGTTTAGGAAATAGCAGAGCTGGGATTGGAACCCAGGAGGGGTTCTGAGCCCGTTCAATGGAGAGCCCAGACATCAGAGAAGTTTCAACCAGAGACTGGCTGATGTTTCTCCATGTTTGCCCTTACACCAAACCCTACTCTTCTTAATATAGGACTGTTTACTCTACATGCCATGTATGGCAAGGATTAGTTAATGAGTGCTCAGGAAACACTCACCGAACTAAAGTTAATTGATTGATAAGTACATAATATAAGAAATAAGAGAAATGGATCAAGGTGAAGGGAGTCATGAAAGAGAAGTATTAAGTAATTTTCAATACAACAAAGGAGAAAGAAAGGTGGCAATGATGCTTCTAGTTAGGGCTTAAGATAAAATTACATCTAGTCTGACTCTCCCAAGTCTCACCTCCTTTCAGTCAGATGGAAACCAGGTCCTTTTTACAACATTTTCTCAGAACATTTCCAAGTATTACTTCTCATTATTCTTATATTATTCCATTTGCATTTTAAGCATACATTGTAAAGGCTTGAAAACAATGAAACATGCAAATAAGGGAGCTGAAAATGTTCTTTGAAAAGTTAAGTGATGAAAAGTAATAGCATTCAAATTCTTTAAATGCAATACATTATCTCTTAAATCGACTTTTCTGTGCCTTTTCTACCTTCCCCCTGCTTTTGTTACACTCTTTCTTCAAATAAAAAATTCCACAATAGCATTTTTGTAGAGAAAAGTAACTTTTAGGGTTTGAATTATTTATTTTTAATCCAAAAAACATCTTTTTTTGAAATAAAAAATGTTTAACCTAGGTGGATAATTCTATTACAATTTTCTATCATTGTCATCTGAATTATTATATAATTAATAGAGATGCATATCACACTGAATCTTAAGTTTTGAACTATCATGAGGACCAGGGCTAGTGACCTGAATTTGACTAAGAATGTTTAACCAATTGGATCATTGCATGCCATTTGAGTTTCATTGTGAAGAGCTACATTTGTTTACATAAAGTCAGCTTTTGAAATATTATCTATCATAATCTGCAAACTCTGAGAAGGAACCAGTTCTACTTTTTCTGCTTTTTATAGTACCTAAAGTAGCCTTCCACACAGACCGGAGTAAATGTGCCTTTGTGACAACAACGGGGACAAAATCCACCAAAACGTTCCTCTAGGATGCTAGGACCATGGTAAAGAATTCATTGTCTAATTTTAAGTAAATTCCATAGATCTCTGCACCCACAGGATGCCTTATATATCCATGCCCCATTCTTCTATCAGCCCTGAGTTCCCTTCCTTTCTCTCCTGCTGAGTCCTGGCCAGACTCTTTCTAGATTCTGGTTCCATCTCTGCACCCTGTTGGTAGATCATTTTGGATAGCATCCTTCCTCAAGCAACATACCTTTTGTGTGGGAAAGATTGGCCTCAGATAAGAAATTTGTAAATACAGGTTGTGGGTGACCCCCAAAGCAGATGAAGCTGCTCTTCAACTCTATCTGTAGGATTTGACAGCCTTCTCATTCCATAGTTTCACCCACCCGGGCCTTTCCAAGTGCCTGGGAACATTCTTTTTCCTCTCCTACCTTCAGAAGATAGTCTTCCAGATTCACACAATCTTTTCTTCCCAGGACTATTTGCATTTTAAATGATGTAAAAGAAAAAAGCCCCTCCCCCCATGGAAACAGCTTCGTTGTCTTTAATCAAAATCAATATATACTTATTTCATAAAATATGGAAAATTATAGAAAAAACCTTTCCCATCATCTCACAGCCTAAAGATTGGCTACATCCTTCCAGATTATGCTATAAGATACCATGCATATACAAGTAAATGAGACCACACATACATATTATAACCTGCTTCTCCACTGTGTTACTGAGTTAGGGTGGTCACTCTTTCTCAAAGTGCCTTAATATGTGCTTTTTGTTGTTGTTGTTAGGTGCTGTCGAGTCATGTCCAACTCATAGCAACCTTCATAGGGTTTTCAATGGCTGATTGTTTTGGGATTGCCTTGGAAGTGGATTGCCACATCCTTCTCCCATTTTTGCAGTGCTGGGAATCGAACCCAGGACCTCAGATACTGCAGAGCAGTGCTCTCCCAACTGATCTAAATCCCAGCCCTTAACATGTACTAGCAGAATGCAAATGTAATTTGTTATTTCTTTTCCTCATAGAAAAAGACCTGCTGCACATTCTCTCTTTGCACCTCATTACCACCAACAGCATTTGGTCAGAAAGATGTGGAGAAAACTCTTCCTTTAATTAATCAAGTCACTTTGCACATAGAATTCAGAACAATTCCCCAAACATGGTAGGCCTAAGTCCCCTCACACACTGGGCTCTTCACAGACAGGCACCAGGTCCTGTTCTTTGCACTCCTTCAGTGCTCAGGGTACAGCCCCTGTGGATTCAGAGTGGGTTCCTGCAAACTGATGGCTCATGCATTTCATCTACAAGAAACTGTTCTTATTTCTTTGATTATTTCCTCCCCAACTTAATTTTCATTGCTCCTTTTTTTTTTCCCCCCAGATGCTGGACCTCCTGGCTTGGTCCTCTTATCTCCTGTATTTTCATATATTTTTATTTCCTACTGTAGCTTTGCCTGCAGCCATATCACTGTGGAGTCCGACCTCGTCAGATCTCGGAAGCTAAGCAGGGTAGGGCCTGGTTAGTACTTGGGTAGGAGAAAACCTGGGAACACCAGGTGCTGTAGGCTTGGGAGAAGGACCCAGCAACCCACTCCCAAAAAACAATCAACCATCAAAAACCCTAGGAATAGCAGACAAGCAGTAACAATAGTGTTTCGCCTGTTTTATATAGGGTCATTTTGAGTCAGACACTGATTTGACGATACCTAACAACAACAACAACATTATGGCTTTACATTCTGAGTCATTTCCTCTACTTAATTTCCCAACTCTGATACTAAATTATCTTTATATTTTTATTAGTGTATATTAATTATACAAAATTATGGGTTTGGCTGTGTCATTTCCTTAAATTATCTTTATATAGGCAATATTTCATTCTTTAAGGGGTTTTATTTTTATCATTGCTTTCATTTTATGTAATATTTTCTTGGTTTTCTCCAAGTTTTATTTTTATTGTTTTGGTTTGTTTTGTGTTTTTTATTCTGTTTTCCTCTTCAACATAGTTAGTTTTCTTCCTTATTCTTGGCTATACCATCACACTTAAGAGAAGGAGATTATGAGGCTACTTAGGGTCTGCTGCAAGCACATAAGCCAATCTGTTTTATGAAAGAGCTCTCATATGAATAGGAAATCTAATAGAGAAGTATGTGTCCATGGGCAAAACACAAACCAGCAGGCTTCACTTGTGGAGTGAGGGTCAGAAGCCAGCTGTGAGGCCAAAGACCTGTCTATGCACCAGCTGCCAGACAAGGAAGAGCTTCCCTGCGGGGCAACAGCCTACCCCAAAAGTCCTACTATCCTCCAACAACGACTCTAATTATTTAAAACCTAAAGCCTCAGAATAATTTCCTAGGAATAAGTGACTCTTTGTTGTTAGAAACCAATTCATAGTAGTTTAGGGGGAAAAGCATTCATCATTAGTTCAGGTGCACCATCTCTTATTTCAATTCTGAAATCCAAAGAACTCTAAAAAACAAATGTTTCTTCTTAGTTTAGAGCTGACTCTTTAGGTGGAAAATTTAAACTGAGCTTACTACAACTGAAGAGCAAAGTGATTTCCACTTTTAAATAGTTGTTTTAATAGTTTTGTTGTTGAGCATTTTTGTTGGTTTGTTTTTTCAATTTATATCTATGATGCTTTTTGCAAAATCTCAGGACTGAGATTTACCCAGATACCTTGTTTATATCCAAACAGGAAAATTATAAATGATCCATTAGTTTATGTGTAATGTTTGGAGTTGATTACATTGAGTTGTTTTGTCCCTTTTCCAATTTCTTTTATGCCTGGATCAGGTTTTAAGTTTTGTTGGGGGGACGGGGGACCAGGTGCTGGGTATCAAACCCAAAGCCTCAGGCACGCTATGTAAGCACTCTACCACAGAACTACAACCCCAGGCTACCTGGACTAGTTTTTTAAAGACCTGAATCTACTTCTTCTGGTATTTATGTAAAAGGGAGGTAATTGATCTAGAATCTATAGTGAAATACCATGTTGAAAAAATGCAAAAATGAAACTTTCATTTAGAAATTGCTCCTTATGCTGGGAATAGTGGTGCATACATGCAATCCCATGATTTGAGAGGTTGAGGCAGGAGATATCCATGAGTTGGAGGCCAACCTGGGCTACATAGTTAGTTCAAGGCCAGCCTGGGCTACATAGTGAGACCCTTCCCCCACCTCCCAAAAAGAGGAGAGAAAGAAAGAAAAAGAGAGCAAGAGAGAAAAAAAGAAAGAAAAGAATAGAAAGGAAAGAAAGGAAAGGAAAGAAAAGAAAGAAAAAGAAAGAAAAAAGAAAAGAAAGAGAAAGTAAGTCTCTCATCTAGAAATATTTATATCAGCCACCCATAATTCTCTAGACATCTCAGCTGGGAAGAATCATTTTTCTATGTATATGTGGAGTCATAAAATGGAACTCTGATTAACCTCCCTCCTTAATAGAGCCCAAAGCTATTAATAAACCCAAGAGACATAGTTTAATTTTAAAAAACTAGAAATTATTGTCAGACAGAAATCACCTAATAAAACAGTAATTTTAATGCATACCCTAATTAATAATTTACCTTCTAGGATAAAATAATTATCAGAAGTAATTACAATTAGAACACATTATTTCTTTTTTAGGGATAATAATACTCAGAAGCTAGGATAATCTCAAGTAACAAATTCAACTACTGTTATTTCTTTCTGTCAAAAAATATAAATAATTTTAATGCCTTTTTTCTTAAATATAGAGGTCCCTTTGCCTTAGCCCACAGTCCATTAAACTGTTAATTGTGACTTCGCAAATGATAAAAACTTCTATACATAGTCTAGTGCAATTCTAAGATATCCACTAATTTAAAAGGATTTGGGAAACAACAATCAAGTACTTAAGTCTTGGATGAAAGATTAAAATTGGCTTAAATTAGGCCATATTGAGTTACTGACCAAGAACCAACTTCTGATTAAACAAGACCTCAAGGAAGGAAAATAAATACAAACAGCCTCCCCTAGGCAATAACATTATAAGAACAGAAAATCTTTACATATTCTTCATTGTCATATCCACAGCTTCTTTCACAGTGCCTAGCAAAAATTTCACACTTAAAAATTATATTTTGAGAGCTGGGTACAACTGCACATACCCATAATCCAGCACTCACAGTGCTGAGGATGGAAGATTGTAAGTTCCAGGCCAGTGTGGGCTACATTAGATCCTGTCTCAAAAGAAACAAACAAAATATTTTTATTGAGACAGTGAAAAAATAAAGAAAGAAAGAAGCATATGGATATAAACAATTGTAGTGGGTGCTTACCACCTAAAGGAACAGGTCTAATTCTTCCTTTAAAAAACAGAACTACTTCTTTCAAACTGGTAGGCAAGTGCTGCCAGCTCCAGTGGGTAGCACCCTGTAGGGCTCACATTAGCTGAAAAGACCCATCTCACCTGAGACCAAAACTTTTCCCCAGGGTGGCCCACATCCATGGATAAATCTATGTGGATATGAAGAGCAAAGCCTCCCATGCCCCAGCTCTGAAGCAGTTATCCACACTTCTGAATTCCCTAACAGATTGTCTGAGAACTCAGTTGAAATAGCTTCATGGCTCAATGCTTCCCTATACCCAATCCTACCTCCTTATATTCCATCTAAAGCTATTGATGATTGAGGACTCCCTAATAAATACCCAATTTGCTTAGCTTCATGTCAGAGTCTACTTCCCAAGGAGCCCAACCTATGACCACATGAATCCTTTAGTTTAGAAAATTAAAGATATAGAAAAATAAAATATTCCGTGTGTGTGTGTGTGTGTGTGTGTGTGTGTGTGTGTGTGTGTGTGTCTGGTGGTGGTGGGGATTGAACCCAGGGCTTCATGCATGCTAGGCATGTGCTGTACCACTGAGTTACATCCCATCCTTAAAATAAAATATTTTTAAACTGTGATTCCCTGAGCTCCCTCTTCTATCATCCAGCTTAGAACTAAATTGAGTGAGCCAGTAAAGACAGGCTGGAGAAGAAAGATTTTAATTGAGATAGACAAGAATCATCACCAAATCATCAGAAAATACCACATTGTTGGAAGCCAGACTTTCAAAACAAGCATGGACTTAATTTCCTTGATGTCTGGGAGTAGTGATGCCCCAAAGGAATATAACATGGTCATTAACAATGTGGAATTAGGTAGCCAACAGACCTCTATTGGAATACTTCTCCACAACTTACTGGATGAGTGACCATGGGCAAGTTCTGTAACTTCTCTAAGCTTTAATAAGAAAGGCAATAGTACATGAAGTTATTATAAAATGCTTCACAAAATATCTGGCACATACAAAGCACTCATTAAATGGTAGACATAATTAAAGTTTTTTTAAAAATAGTTATTAATAAGAAAGTAGAGAGACGATCTTTTCTATTGACAGTCTCCTGACTTGAAAACTAAATGGTGGCTAGTGTTGGCAAGTGGAAAATAATCCTCTGTACCCTGATTTTCAGGGCTCAGAAATGAGAGCACTGGGTGTTCACAAGAAGCCTTGAACCTGATTGGTTCTGGAGGGATAAGTGATTGAGAGAGTATTTCCCACTTAATGGACATATTACCAAATATAGTGCATGACCTTTGGAACATATCTATAACCACATTTCTATAACCTTTGGAACATTTTGGAACATTTCTATAACCACATTGAAACAGTTTGGACAATTCACCTTCAGTGAAGAGCTTGTCATTAAAACTAAGCATAAGAAACTTTCCACTTCCACCATGACAGAATAATGAGGTCTGGAATTTGACCAAAGACACCCAACAAACTGAGAGGCATCTATTCATGTAAACTATTTGTCTTTGGTAAAAATGGCACAAGTCTGCCTGGCATTTTGCTTAGGGTTGCTATCATTACTCCTTCAGCTCTCAGACAGCAGTTCAACTAGAGTGGGGCAAGCTGTGAAGGTAATAAGCTTTGCTTCTACTGCTCCTAAGGAATCATTTGATTTGGAGCATTGTTAGTCAGTACAGGAAAGGAAACAATCAATAGATTTAAGGGAGAGCCTACAGAGTGGGAGAAAATCTTTACATCCTACACATCATACAGAGGACTAATTTCAAGAATATACAAAACTTAAGAAAGAAAACACCAAGACAACAAATAACCCAATACATAAGCAGGCAACAGAAATGAACAGTTCTCAAAGGAAGAAGTTCGAAGGGCCAATAAACACAAGGAAAAATGCTCAATGTACCTAACCATTAGGGAAATGCAAATCAAAACAACACTGAGATTCCATCTCACTCCAGTAAGAATGGCCAAGTTTAACAAAACAAATAATAGCAAATGCTAGCAAGGATGTGGAGAAAAGGGAACCCTATTACACTGCTGGTGGAATTGTAAAGTAGTTTAACCACTTTGGAAATCAATATGGAGACACCTTAGAAAACTAAGAATAGAGCTACCCTATGACCAGCAATACCACTCCTGAGAATATAACCAAAAGATGATAAGTCATCATACCACAGGGACACCTGCATTCCATATTTAATCACATTTGTTCACCTGCATTCCACATTTAATCACATTTGTTCCACAATCACAATGGTATAGAATCAACCAAGATGTCCATCAACAGAGGAATGGATAAAAAAAGTTGTGGTATGTATACACAATGGAATATTACTCAGCAATGAAAAAGAATGAAATAATGTCATTTGCAGCAAAATGGATATAACTTGAGAATATCATCCTAAGTGAACAAACGTAGGCCCAAAAAGAAAAATACCATATATTCTCACTCATATCTGGGATCTAAAGCTAACTTAAAGGAAAAAAAACTATAAATACATAGATATATTAAAAATAACAGTCAGGTTTATCTACAAAGGGAAAATATAAGTACAGTAGAAAGAAGAGGGGATGGGTCTAGTAAAGGGAACAAAAAATGTGGAAGGGGGAGTAAAGATTGTGGAAGCAGGGATGCAGAGTGGAAATAACACATAGGATTAAAAATGGGGAGAGGAAAATCTCAAATTACATGATGCAACTACATGAATACATGGAAAAAATGGGAATATAACCCATAATTTCATAGGATTTTTATCACATACTAACCAAAGGGTTTCATAAATTAAGTTGATGTAAGCATAATGAAAAACATTGTGATAGGTGCACAATGGAAATAGCAAAAGTCTTACTACTCTTTACCCCACTAATATTTATTAATAAAGAAATAGAAAAGAAGAAAAAAAACAAAGGAGAGCTTGGCAGCAAGGGAAGGCCACAGTTCCATTAGACAGAGTTTGCTTGTCTGCTTGGGGTAAGCAATGAACTGGCCATCTATCCAGAGTTTTAGAGACAGGCGCAGAAAATGAGACATCCACAGAGGATGTGATATACTCTTCATATATCCTGGGTTGATCAGAGACTATACACATGCATGGCCCCTCATACAATGCTAGTTGACAAGAACTGAATCTGGGCACACAGAGGAGATGTAGAAAGTTCAGTGGAAAGTAAGAGCCAGTTCAGACTTCAAAATGACTGCAAGTTTTAATATACTTGCTGGCCCCCACAGAGGTCCATCAGCACAGTATTTAAGCCATACTGGCTCAACATGTTTGAGCACAGCTTCTGACCAATAGTTGGCTGAACATTAAATCCTTTAGACACAGAGACCTCTAGGGAGCTTCAAACTAAAAACAAGAAAAACAAACTTGGTAAAGGCACCTCTAGCCATACACTTCAGGGTTGACAGACTTCACAGACTTAGTCTAGGCAAGTTATTAAACAGATAAATAATCAAAAACAAATTCCTCAGGGGAAAAAGTCACAATCCAGAGGTGCTATAAGAGATTGTCTAAACTGTCCAATGTTCAATAACAAAAACCCACACACAAAAAACTAGATATTATGACCCATACTCTGAGGAGAAAAGCAGTTAGTTCTCTGAGAGAACCCAGATGTTGGATTTAGCAAGGAATTCACAGTACTTATAAATATGTTTAAATAACTAATGGAAATGATGTTTAAAGAGTTAAAGGAAAATATGCCAATTATGCCAAATATGCCAAATATGCCAAAATATGCTTCAAATATAGAGAATCTCAAAAAAAATACAAATATAAAAGAACCCAATTGAAATTCTGGAGTCGAAAGTATAATAACTGAAGTAAAAAATTCCCTAGAGAATTTCAACAAAAGGTATGATATGGCATAAAAATATGAAAACTTAAAGATATATTGAGAGAAATTTTCCAACTTGAAGGTCAGAGAAAAAAGAAATGATTGAATAAAAATGTTCAGAGCCTCATAGAACTGCAGGGAACCAAGCATATAGCATATATGTAAAGGGTATTTCAGAAGGGAAGAGACAAGAGAACAGATACAATTTGCAGAAATAATGGCCAAAACCTTCCTAAACTTGATGAATAGACACTAATCAATAGATCCAGGAAGGTCAATGAGTGCTCAAAAGAGACAAACACAAAAAGATGTACACCTAGGAATATCAGAGTCAAACTATTGGATGACAAAAAAATCTCAAAAGCATCAAGATAAATGATACATCTTGTACAGGTGAACAGCAATGCAGTTAATGACTAAATTCTCATCAGAAACAATGGAAGACAAAAAACGTGGAATGGCAACATGAAAATATGAATAATTATTGAACCACCCACTTGAAGTAGCTGAATTTTATGTTAGGCAAAGTTAATAAATCTGTTGAAGCACAAACAACCTGAAACCATGGCACAGGCATACTCAGAACCATTCCTGGAAGGATTCTGCCATTCTCATTTGCTCTTTCTTTTAAATCTTCATTCGCCTTTTTCTTACCCACCTCATTTCTCTAGCCTCCACCACCTTTCAGGACATGATTTCTGTGGTAGCTATAACCCACAGAGATTGCTCAGGTCCAGAAATAACATACAGCAGCAATACCCTCTATTTTTTAATTGTAGATATTCTGAGATGGTCTCTCTCTGTGTTCAGATATTTCCTTTTCTTTCTTAAAGAAGAATTTCTATTCCCCTTGAGCAATCTGACCTCATAAATCTTTACAGAAAAACAAAAACAGGCAAGTAGGACATTCAAAACTACAATTTCGAAGTGCCTAGTATTCAAAGACAGACCGTTTAAGATGCCCAAAGGAGAGGTACATATTTGGCTTTGGCTCCACAATTTAACACAATAGCAATTGTTATGCAAACCTAAATGTCTCAACATAATGGTCAATTCATTTACAGTATATTCTGGTTATTTATGCCAATTTTTTAATAGGAAAAGAAAAACTCCATTTACTTCTGTGCATTGATTTGAAGCAGGTGTGAGGGATGGATTCCTTGAAAATCACCATACACTAAGGGCAACACTTTCCTGTAAGATTAGTCAGACACAAGGAAAGCCTTTCAAATTAAAGCTGAACATGACAGATAGGGGCTAGCATCAGGTGGGAAAAGTTACACAGTGTTCTTGGAGCCTGTGCTGATACTGTACTGGATAAGCTGGTACACTTAGTGGGTGCAGTATGCTACAAGGACGCTCAAATTAAGCTCCTTTTTTACAGTGCTGAAAGGACATAATGTGATCCAGGCTTCACACAACAAACTTTTATCAAAAATGAAATATCAATTATTAGAATTCTACTCAAGCCAGAAGCTCGGTCTGGTAGGAAAATCTAAGGCAGCAGGTCTTAATAGCAAAGTCTTGGGCTAGAAATCAAGAATTCATTCTGGTTCTACACTGTGTTAGATAACATAAAGTAGGGCTTTTACATTCATTGGGCCTCGGTTTTCTCATCTGTAAGATGAAGGCAGTGGTCCATATCTCCTCAAGTCCCTTTTTAAGCTTAAATAAAAAGGAAGCTTATAAAAGAATCATCAGCCTCACCTCAGTTAATTGTGAACTCATCAATCATTTTTTAAATGTTTTCCCAGGACTGGTTGTTACCATCCATGAACAATCTGGTAGATGATCCTGCATCAGATCATGAGGACTCCAAAGACACCAGGGAACAACCAAATTATTTGTATTATTAAGGAACTTCTAGAACCAAATCATGACTGGATGTGAAAGAGTTTGAGATTAATACCCACAAAATTGCCTTCTTCCAGACTTTTTTTTTCCTTTTTTTTCGGTGGAACCCTGTTTGGGATTTCATCACAAAATATTTAAAATATTCCATCCACTTTCTATGGAATTGTTAAAAGGTTTAGTCAAATATGAAGCAGGATCAATCCACCAGATTTTTCTACCAGAGTTATACACTGACTATGTGCCTCATAAAATGTACCCCTTATGCTCCCAACGTTCTTTTGGAAGAAATTTTCCTACCCCAGTAAGGGTCTTAAGGAAATGAATCTTGCAAAAGCACAGAGTTAGAGAATCTACCCTTGTGTATTCTGTTTCACTCTCAGCAGATAGTCAATGTTGAGCAAAGAAAAACCAGATAAGTAAGAGATGAGGAGTAAAGAGAAAGAATAAATTCACAAACTGAAAATCAACTCAATCTGCTCCCCCCAATGAGTAATAATCTTACAGTGAAGAACTCTGTTGCCTTCTCTGTTTGCTGAATCAAAGCTCCTATTTTTGTATTTCTCTACAGGACCTCATTGCTAAGAGTTTTATATTTGAAGCTAGCTACTCCCTGAATCAATTGGTGGAAATTTTCTCATTTGCATTAGCTCTAGTCTAGTCCTGGGAGCCCATCCAATAGAACAGGAACAGGGAGATTTGCATTTGGGCTCACCAATTTCTCACAATTTAATCAGGAGCTGGAAGAGAATCATCTTCAAAATATGTATTATATTTTGATGGTCCTTGCTGTCTATAGCCAGACTCTTCAAGGGTCACCTTTGACAATTAGCAAGATTTGTTTCACATTACAGTTCCTTTGGGTAGCTATGTTGCAACCATCTAATAAGAAACTAATGCTTTATTTCAGCAAATAGATAATCACCTTCCCCAACTATCTCTCCAATATCACTATTAAGAATTTTCTACACAAATTCAAGTTTTGATAAATCAAGGGGCAATAAATCCCTTTCAATGGTTATTTCCCCTCTTGTAGATTCAAGTTTTCCCTCTAGTAGATTCTCTCCAAGAATCAGGACTGGGGGGGTCAACTGAAGATGAATGACAATCAGTCATGATTCGGGAATATTATGCTTAAAGAAACTTTTCATGTTCACACATCCCCCACCCACTTTGCCTGACCAAAGCTCATATCAGTTCTGTGGTGGGAAAGATAGACTACCATCTGTGATTTTTAATAAAAGACAATTCCCAACCCATAAGAAGCAACTATCCCTCACCACAGCAGCTGGGCTCTGTCTCCAAAGAGAGTTATAGGGGAATCATTGCATGCATAACATTGCTTTGCTAGAATCTGATTAGATACAGTGTGGTAACCAAAAATGTGAACAAGCACAGTACAACTTTAGAAAGTGAGATTTACTATTCTATTCTCAGTTCCACATCATTTCTAAATTCCGTGAGTAGAAAGCCACTGTTTCTCCAACTTTCGCAGAAGCAAATTATTTTACAATATCTATCTAGAAATAAAATTATGGAAGGAGAAAAATAATAAAGCTATGAAAATCAAAGCCAAAGTTATTCCCTCACCATTTTCTTTCCAGAGAGAGCAGTATTGGGTGGGCCCTACACAGGTAGAACATAAAACCTTTCTGAAAGTGTAAAGTCAGAAAGGAACCAAAGGAAAACTACGTTTTGTGAGGTAGAAAAAGAAAAGAAGCACATCTAATGAATTTAATGAGTTTCAAAGTAACTAAACTTTTCCCACAATGATCCTTGAAACAAACCCCAAAAATTCACATACCATTTTAGAAGATCAAGGGAACAAAATCTCATCAAAAGCAAAGACAGACAAAATAAAGATTCTTAGACCAGGAAATTGCTGCTATTTGAGAATGCAGATCCAATATTGCCAGGTTTTCTCATTTGTTAAGAGATGTGAGAATATTTTTTTAAAATTTGTGCTGGGGATCAAATCTAGGGCTTTATATATGTTAGGCAAGCACTCTACCTACCACTGAGCTACAATCCCAGCCTAAGAAATACTAAAAGTCTTATGTAAAATTTCCTGACTCTTAAAAAGATATGTGGCCTAAACAAAACATTTGTGTACATTAAATTGAGGCTATGAGCCACCAATTTGCAACTCTATCACTTTACAAAATGAGAGCATGGAGGCACAAGGAATTTAAATTCAAAGTCAAATAGCTATCTATAGACAAATCCAAGTCTCCTGATACCAATTCTGTGTTCTGTCCACGTCCTTTGGGAACTGGCTTACCCTAAATATTCAACAACATAAAGCTATGGGAAGGAAAAATAAAACTACAGGTGGTAAGACCCTTCCAATTTCTCATATTAGCTATCCAGTTGTGATTATGCTACTGAAGGAAAGGATCTAAGCCTTTCCAACAGGAATGTGCTATGCTGTGAGAAGCAAGATACTTATGATATGCAGCCACAGATCTTTTCAGAAATACACAGGATACTTCTCAGATTAGAATCTGACTCAAGGAGTGCAAACCATCTTCTTCTAGTATTGTGACACTTTCTCAAAATGACAAATGTGTTGACATCAAGCAATAAACGAAACTGACCAGTATTTTCTAAGAATATTTTACTCCTTAATGCCTTTGAAATAATAAATACTATTTTAAAACACTTAAAAATAACTTATACTGCAGCATTTAATTGTTCTTGTTGAGAACTGTAAACAAAAATAACTACTCATGAAGACTTGCATTAAGACTGTGCTGTGTTTTGCAATAAAATCAGGACCAATTCTCTAATGTCATAGGTTAAAATCCACAACACTTCCACAAATAAGATAATGCAAACTAAGGGGATATTTCATTCCTGTAAAGAAAATAAAAATGTAATGCTCTATGTAAGAATGTTACTGGGGTCTAAGGTCATGCCACCCTGAACACACTCAATCTCCTCTGATCTTGGAAGCTAAATAGGGTCAAGCCTGATTAGTACTTGGATGGAAGAATGTTACTGGGGTGCAGTGACTTGCATCTTGCAAGAGTGTGAACAGCATTGTGTATGGATAATAGATTTGCAATAAAGTTGAAGACTGGTATGTAACAAGTGTGCCTTAAAGGAACCTTCAGCCAGGCTCTTTGGTGCACAACTGTAATCCCAGCAACTCAGGAGGCTGAGGAGAGGATCACAAATTTGAGGTCAGAGTAGCCTGAACAATTTAGCAAGACCTTGTCTCAAAATAAAAAATTAAAAAGGGTATGAGCTTATAGATCAGTGGTGGAGCACCCTGGGTTCAATACCCACATAGTGAAAAAAAGTAAAAAAATAAAAAAAGAACCTTCATCCATGGGCTCTAAGATGAGAATTTAAGCAACCAATTCTGCATATATTATAAATACAAATTACAGATTTTATTTTCACATATTTCTTTGCAGATAAAATCTGATATGTGTAATCCATAGACATTTAATATATTTTTATAACAAAGTTGATAATAAAAGCATGACTTGGCACACCCACTGAAATTTTTTTTCACCTATTCCATTTAGAACTGTTATAATCTACAACTGAAGATGGTTGGAAGAAATTGCTTTATGAAAGAGTAGACTTAATTTCTTATCAAATGTTACAATTCATTTGGTCTATTTTCTGCCATTGGACAACCTCAGAAGACTCTGGGACTATAAAAAAATTACACTTACCGCAGACCATACAAGTAAATGTCCTCTTATGTTATCAAAAGGAATCAAATTAGAACAGTAACACATTGTAAATAGCTGGTCACATGATCAGACATTAAGCTAGAAGGTCATTTTGTCAGGACATGGGTGCTTAAAAAAGATCTAGGAAGACAGGAAACTGAACCAATAACTAAACAGTACTATGATCTCATGCTTCATTTTGGGAAACAGTGTAGAGGCAATAAAGAGAATTTTAGGACTATTTTAGATACAAGTATGCAAGGATGGTGAGCTTGCTGTCTGCAAAGGAGCTAACCACTCCCTTATAAATGTCAGAACCGATTTCAGAAGGATCTGGGCCAATATAACATCATCTCAAAAAATAACAACTATTATTATAGATCATGCTACAAATGGTATTTTGAATCATACCATCCATACCAAATTAAGTTTCCAAAGGTAAATCACATGGTGCCTAACATTTCAGTGGCATATCTCTAACCAGATTCTTACAACCCAACATTCAAACAAGCAACAAATGCTGGGCAACAATTTTTTTAACTTATATTTGACATGCTGTTGTTGTTAGGTGCCATTAAGACCCTATATACAACAGAAAAAAACACTCCCTGGCATGGTTTTCAATGGCTAATTATTTGGGGATTATTCCAGGAGTGGGTTGCCAGGTCCTTCTCCCATTTTTGCAGTGCTGGGGATAGAACCCTGGACCTCAGAGATCACAGAGCAGCACTGTACCAACGGAGCTAAACCACAGCTGCTGTATTTGCCACAGTGAGAAATAATTCTGCTTTCCCAAACATGCCCTATTCCTTTAAGGAACATGAAAATTCCAATCTTAGAGTACAGCATGTCATTCCTTGTGTATATATTCTTTGAAGTCAGAGACTGGGATTTATTCATATTTACATTTATTACCATGTAATGGTGTTTCTAACAGTATGGAGATTGAATATATGTTTGTACACTGATATTCATCACCATCTCCCTTTCATTTACCAATTTATTTATTCAGATAATTCAAGTTTTAAAAAAAATATAAAAATTGTGCTATTTGCTTCATATGCTCTCTTTCATACATTTTTTTTTGTCAATTAAAGTTTGGAGGGCTTTTCTTAACCAAGTGTTCCGCATTCCACAAAGCATGTGTTCTTCTTTGAACTTCCTAGACTTGATGTTGCAATCAAAGGGAAATAAAATACTGATTGCAAACAGTGTTTATAACAGAAATTTTCCCCTTACATCTCCTCTCTACATGTAATGACATATAAGAGCTCCATCTTCTCATGGAGAATTTACAAGGATTATAATATCAACCCCTTGGTGTCATGAAATTTAATCCCACAATGTCTGCCAGTTTTAAATTGGAATATATCTACTGTGCTTTCATAATCCAGCAAGATACAGGCAGGAGTTCTAGGACCACTTATCTCATCCTTTTCAGTTAATGAGGGTCCCTTCTCCCTTTCACCCTGAGAACTGTGCTTTGACACACACACAAAAAAAGCCATTGCTTCTTTCGGATTTTCAGTGAGTGGCTTGAGCTGAAGGTGTCAAATCCTGGCTCTGTTAGGACAGAGATTATAGCCACTCTCTGAGAATCACACTTCTGCTGACAGCCTACCTCATTCATCTCCAGACCAATTTTCTAAGCAGCATATGGCAATGGAGAGAGATCAGAACTGGAAGGTAAAGACCTGGATTTTGCTCCTGGCTGTCAATAATTAGTCTAATAGAGTAACCCTTTAAATTTATTTCTTCATGAGTAAAATGAAGCATTTGAATAAAAATGTTTTCTAAGGTAACTTCCAGAGTTCAAAAGCTATACTGTCAAGCTCTTAAAACCATAACTTTCTCATCTATTAAATGAGGATAACTAGATAATAGAAATATAAAATCAGGGAATTTAGCTTTTATCACTGATATAGCTCAAGTAGACTAGAACAGTGCCTGTCACATTGTAGGCACCCAACACAGATCAGTTGAGTGAACTGAAGGATGCTTTGAACAAGAGCAACATGAATGTGATTCCTTCTTATTAGCTAGCCACATTGATGCTAACCAAGGAGATAATCAAATATTCTGCTTGTCTACTGAGCAATGCCAGCTACAATGGCTGCTCCATGCTTTACATCTGGCTTACTTATGTCTGGCACAATTTAACACCATGCCTGTTTTGGAGGTGTCCTATAGTTTTTGGTCCAAATCTCTTAACTCCCTAGGCAGCCATGATAGAATCATAGGATTGGTCTGGATCACTTCATTTTCAGTATGGTATACCCACTTTTTCAATGATTCTGCCAACTTCTGAGAACAACTTTGGCAACTGAAGAACAAAGACACTTGTTTTTAGATGGTTGTCTGGTGAAGGTGACCAGGGTCAATCCATCTCTTGGCCTAAGGCTCACCTTCATCAAAATTGTTTGAATTATCTCTTGTAAGAGTAGGTCAAATGATTACACAAATTTTCATTTTTAGATATGCATCTTCTCTTTACTCTGTTTACACTTCTTGTTTAGGAAATTTAAGACATTATTCCCCAGAGCATTTTCCCCCAAACTTAATCCTGGGAGATTAGGGTTTTCTTTGGAGATACATGCACGCGCGCACACACACACACACACACACACACACAGAGAGAGAGAAAGAGAGAGAGAGAGAGGGACAGAGAGAGAGGGAGGGAGAGAGGGAGGGAGAGAGAGGTGAGAAAATCATTTGTGGGGAAATATTGCTGCATACATAATGAATATTATCATGTTAAAGGTTCTGATAAGTCCTGTAGAAAATAAACCAACTTCTTCTTTTAGCATTTCCTCAATCTTTTAACCAGGAAACAATTTTGCTTTTGTTAGGCAGATGCAAGTCTTCTCCTTCCCTCCAAGAGAACCACCAGGAGACTCCCAGAGAGCTACCCCATGTCCCGCAGAACGCTAGGCACACCCCTGGGCTGGAGTCTCTGGTGGTTCCCAGAGCATGGCTCCATGTGTGCACCCCACAGTGGGGCTTTGCACTCACAGAGGGCAGGTACCAGGTCCTCATTCTCCTGTCTGCTAGTATGATGTCTGCTAGTATCACTTTTGCTTCTGTTAGGCAGGACTGTTACAAAATTGCTCCTCCCTATAAGGTGGTGCCTTCTTCTACCTACTATCCCCCAGTCCTCAAAAGCCCACCAAAAACCCCACCAAAATTTGACTTGATTTGTCCAGCCTATCAGGACCCTCCAGGCACCCACTTCCTACCTATCCTGATGGGACACATTAATCACACATCCCCCCTCCCACCTAGAGCCCATAAAAGCCTCACCCCTTCCTCCTCCAGTGGCTGCTCTCTCCTTTGCTAGAGACAGCCCCTGCAGCTTTTCCCAATAAAGTTCTGTTGAGTTTACAGGTTTTTGTCTCCTTACCTAACAGCTTTGCCAATAACATTTATAAACACTCCTAGAATGAAGGAACAGTTTTTGAAAATGTTCATAAGTCTATTTTAATGGGAGGCAAAGAAGGAAATATAATAAAATTCATTAAGAAATAGATACCTTCAAACTCATACAGCCAAAAATATTTTAATAATTTTACCTGTGAATAAACTGCACAATGAGGAGGCTGCACTAGCACTGATAGATGCTGTCATTACACTGTTAAATGGTTGGGCCCCATTGAGGCATGCTTTCTTGACAAGAGAACAGTCTGTACCCTTAGCCATTACAGCCAAGCTTAGGGGTTAGAAAGGGGTTGCATTTGATGGATTAGAACAGGAAACTGCCACAGAGAAAAGAGCTTCTGACCCATAATGGAAAATTTTCTGGGAGACAGGAGTCTACCTTCTTTCTGTCAGACAACTCCTCACAGATTCATTTTAGATGCAACAGAAAGTTGAGTTTTGCTTTGTTTTAAAGCATATATTCACATTAAAGGAAACACATACATCCTAAATTTATCCTATCTGATACCTTTGCATAAGAGCGATAAGAAAAGTTTGAGTCAAAGACCAATGCAATTAATGGAGGTCACACATGAATCTAGAAAGTACCTACATTCAAGAATGATGTCCAAATAGCATTGAATCCTTTAAGGACATGCTGCCCCTAGGAGGCATGCATGGAGCCCCATAAACACGGAGAGATATTCCCAGTTCACTTTAGTTGCTTAATATAATTGTAGATGGCTCTTGGCTTCTGTTCGACAAGGAAAGTACAGAGTGTTCAATGTTAGGCACCTAGGCATATACAACTTATTAACAGCTCTACTATTGATCTTCTGCAACCAGAACTGAAACCCATGCTCCTTTCACATGTTGTTGTTATTGTTAGATGCCATCAAGTCAGTGTCTGACTCATAGTGACCCTATGTACAACAGACAAAACACTATTTTCAGCATTTCTGTGCTATTCATAGGGTATTCAATGGCTGATTGTTTGTTGGGAGTGCTTTGCTGGGTCTTTCTCCCAAGCCTACAGCATCTGGTGTTCCCAGGTGATCTCCCATCTGACAGGATTGGACACCACAGTGGTACAGCTAAAGGAAAAGAGAAGACAGAAGTAAACAAAATCAGAGTCAAGATTTTTGCTTCTGTAGTAGACTTGTCACCTGTCCTGAGGGATCTCTCCATGCAACTTGGTACTTGATTGCAGGCGAAGAGTGATCAGAGCTAGAGATTAAAACTGACTTCCAGTGAGAGTTGTTTACAGACTAGTGTTGATCATGGTGACAGTGAGCACAGGGAAGGCAAGAAGACTTTTATTAGCCCCCACGATCCTTTTGTCACGTATGGTTTTCTCATTGTAATCGAATCCCCAAAGACCAATCTCCTAGTGCCATGACATGAAAACATCTTTATTTTACAGAGCTCTTTGTTGCGACGTCTACCCTAGAGTCCCAACTGTGTCTTCCCACCAGCAAGCCACACACATAATACCAGCTAACATTTACTGAGCTCTCCTTACATGCCAGGAAACATGCAAAGCATTGTAAGTACAGTAGTTCCCTTACTCTTCACTGCAAACCAGTGAGGTGAGGAATGCTATTCTCTTTACATAGGATAAAAAAAAAAGCCAGGCTTAGAACAGTTAAATAACTTACCCAAAGCCACACTGCTAGGAAGCAAATGAGGGACACAGAGTTGAGCTAGACATTGTCGGCCCTGTATCCCTGCTCCTAATCACAGTGTCAGGGTGCCTGAAAGGGCGAGGTTTAATTACTCTACCTCCACTGTATACATCTGTGCTCTGGGTGCTGACAGGTAAATCCCTGAGGCTTTCTCACTGTGAAAGGATGGTAGAGCTGGCAGTCTTCTGATCTCACAGCTTTCCTGAAGCTAGGTAACATTCAGTCTGAGGGTCAAACGTCTTCAGAAGTTGCACATTCCCAGATGATCCAACTTTTACAGTTTCTTCAATTTTTAAGCAGCACCCCTATACAGCATTGCTAGAAGAATCTGAGAAACATGAGTGAATCTGTGGTGGATTCAGGTATGGTCTGTGTGACCTGGGCCCAGCTCTGTACCTGGCAGTATCCTTAGTTACATTGATGGTCATCTTTGCTGCTCCCTCTTACAGAGTTCCCACTGGTTGGAATGGTCTGCCCTTCACTTTGCACGTTGCATGTATTGGAATCAGGAGCAGCCCCTTGTCCTGCAGACCGCAGTCCTAGAATACAAGGAATAGTATATACCTCTCCTCAATTATCTTTGGCCAGATAATAGCAACAGTTTTCAAAAACAGATTGTGAGTTTCATTCCAAACAGGTAAACTATCATTTAATCAGCTCTGCTTAGCACAGCAGTTTTCAGGTCTCGAAGGATAGGTGGTAGTAACTGTGCTTTACTGATCTAGTTTCCACAAAAAAAAATCGATTAAAAGAAAATCCTTTAGAACAGATGTGTTGACAAATCTCTGTCCACAAGGCAGTCAAGCTATTTAACAAAAATGTTGGTTCAGTGTTTGTTCTATCTGTTGTAACTGTAAGTGTTTGCTGAGTCCTGGTGAGGGTGCACGGGAAGAGGTGGGGTGGGGGAGAACAGGGAAGGAAACAGAAATGTTAGCAAAGCCAGGTGAGAATACAAGAAAGGGCAACGCGATGCAGTGGGAGGGAGCCAGGGAGAGAGAGGAAGAGAAGACAGCCCAGGAGCATCAAAACCAAAGTTTCAGAGGTCATTGCTAGAAAGCAGAAAAAATGACACCAGGATATGTGCCATCTGGGCACTGTTAATCCGAATAGTTCTCTTCCCACTGTAGCAATAGTAAATTGTCCTCCACCACACACCCCCTCTTCCCAAGGTACCCTCTCTTAGGGAAAGAAACCCCTACATTCTCAAGTCTGAAATCTGTGTATCTTTGACTCCTCTCTCTGTCAGCCCAGCATGGAGTCAGTCATGAAGTTCTCATGATGCCTCCATTTTATTGTTGCCCCTTCTCCCCAGTACCATCATCTCTCCTGGAGACTTCTCCAGTCATCCCTTACTGTCCTCAGCCATACCCTCTTCCAATGCACTCCTCACCCAGCAGCCCAGAGGACATTATCAAAGATTTAAAACCTCCCAGAAGTGCCTCCACACACAACCTTTCTACTCCTACCTATTCGCCCCTTCTTTTGCCTCCGGTGTCACCATGATGGCTCTCCCATTGGCATTCCAAATAAACTTCAGACCCTTTGAGATTAGACTCTGCCTACATTTCCAGCTTCATGGTTACTTCCAGCTCTCTTTTCCTTTTCCATCTACCTTCCAGCCAGCATGCTCAGGCCCTGAGTATTTCCTCTCTCTATAATATTTATCACACATTGATCCCCACATACAGATTGGTTTATCACCCTCACCAACTCCACCTCCCACCAATCCCTCAGTTCTTCAGCTCTGGCAGTGAAGAAATCAGGAACAAGGCAATTTTAGATCATTTTAGTGTGGCTAGTTCTGTTGAATAATTCCCTAGATATATAAAGATGTCCCTTACTAACTACAAGGGATAGGTTCCAGGACCCCTCAAGCATACCAAAATTTGTGGATGCTTAAGTCCTTTATGTAAAAATGGCATAGTATTTGCATACAGCCTTTGCACATCCTCCCTCAGTAGATTACTTATAATACCTAATACAATGTCAATGCTATGTAAGTAGCCATTATGCTGTATTATTTATGGAATAATGACATTAAAAAGTCTGTACATATCCAGTATAGATGTAATTTCTTAGAAATATTTTTAATCCACAGTAGGTTGAATCTATGGATGTGGAACCCATGGATTTGGAGGCCCATGAGTGTATGCGTGTTCATGTGTGTACATATTCACATGGGTGTGTGTATTCATGTGGGTGTGCCCCTCCCCTATGCTCCCACAGTCCTTTGATCTTGTTTATCCCAGAATTTTTGTCATTGTCACAGTCTTTTAATCTCCAAGTGTTTTCATCTCTTTAGGAGCAAGATCTCTATCAAGAAATTCTCGACATAATCCTAATGCTCCCCACACAATAGCTATTGCTCCTTGACTAGAAAGAATCCAGGCCCACACCAAAATTTTCATTGTGGGAAACAATTATTTGCAAAGAGCACACACCAAAGCAAGAGAGATGAAGAGTAAATTTCCTCATCCTGCACCACAAGACTTTAACATAATTTGAATTTAACAAAACCATTTGAATAACCCATCTGGGTGATTACAGTGGAATTTTTACCTGAAAATAGCACTAGTTACATTAAAAAACAAAATATTTGTGAGATATTTGAATTGTTATCCCTGATGGAATCCTATCTACAGTTTAATCACAGTGTTTATTGATGTTTCCATAAATGTATCTGTACTGAAGCAGTTTATTTTCTGGACCACAGAGCTCTAATTTCAACCACCCTAGAGAATGGCCATCATTCTCATCCAATTCCTTGACTTCATAAGTGTTAGGCAGGTGTGGGTCTTCTCCTCCTCTCTGAGAAAACCACTGGGAGACTCCCAGAAAGCCACCCCATGCCTCACAGATCCCTAGCCACACACTGGACTAGAATCTCAGGTGCCTCCCAGAGTGTGACTCTATGTGCACACCCCACAATGGGCTTTTGCACTCCCAGAAGGCAGGTACTGTGTCCTGGTTACCTTGAAGACCTGGGTCCTCATTCTCCTGGCTGCTAGTGTGATGTCATGTGCCCCCTTGCTTTTGTTTCTGTTATGCAGAACCTGTTACAAAATGGCTCTTCCCCACAAGGTCATGCTTTCTTATACCCACTATCCCCTAGTCCTCAAAAAGCCCACCAAAACTTGACTTGACTCTTCCAGCCTATCAGAACCCTCCATGCATCTGCTTCCTACCTACTCAATGCAACCTGTCAATCACCCCATCCCCCTCCCACCTAGAGCCCATAAAATGCTCACCCCTTCCTCCCCCAGATGCTGCTCTCTCCTTTGCTAAAGACAGCCCCACAGCTTCTCACAATAAAGGTCTGTTGAGTTTATGGGTTTTCAACTCCTTACCTAACATTTAGTGTGCCCAAACCCAGGATAGGAATAGCAATGATCCCCCATTCTCTGGGGTTGGCTGGCCTCCTGCTTGACCTCCCAGACCTTATTGCCAGACTGCAAACTCAACAGGGCCTTCTGCCTTTGCCATTTCTGACCACCATATCCACATCAGCCAATCCTCTGAGGTAAGTCACTTGAGCCCCTCTACTCTGATCCTCTGTCTCTCTCCCTCTCTACAAACTCCCAGTGCTAGGTTAGACAGGTCTTTTTTCTCAGACTTAAGGAGCCGTAGTCTCAGTGGGGATGCCCCCTTGACTTAGTTTTCTACTCCTCTACATTGGGGGTACTGGGAAAAGCAAGGATGCTCCTCTTCCTTGTACCTCTCCTAAGGATCCTCATTCTCCTCACCCCCCTCCTCCAAAATTACCATGGGAACCTCTGAATCCAAACCTTCTCATACTACACCTCTGGGATGCCTCCTGGCAAATCTCTGTATCTTTGGACTGGTTCCTGACATAAAACCTAAGAAACTGATTTTCTTTTGCAATCAGGCCTGGCCTTGTTCTAGGCTTGATAATGAGTCACAATGGCCAGAAAATGGGACATTCGACCCTAATATTCTCTGGGATCTTCAAAACTTTTGTCAACAAAATGGCAAATGCTGAGAGGTCCCCTACATTCAGTCCTTTTTCCATCTCCATTCCCACCCTTCTCTATGCCAGTCTTATTCTACCTCCCAAATCCTTTTCACTCATTCTCCTTCTTCTCCTTCCTCAAGAAAAAATCTGATCTAACTTCCAATATGGACAAATTTGATCCCTCAGACCACTTTGCCCCTCCCGCACCTCCTCCTTATAATCCCACTCATTCTCTCTCTCCTGGTTCCACCACTCCACACTTCCCCTCCCTTGCCTCTAAGCCTTCCCTGCCTACCTCTCCTTTCCCCTCATCTCCCAAAGTTTCCATTCCCATTCCTCCAAGCCAACCTACTTCTCTTCCTCATACAAGGTCAAGATACCCAACTTTACTATCCCCTGCCCCTGCTGCCCAACTACAACTGCCCCATTGGAAGGCGGCAGGACCTGAGGACGTCATCCATGTTCACATTCTTTTCTCCTTTGTCAATCTATCTCAAATTGAAAGATATATTAACCCCTTCTCTTCTGAGCCAGACATTTATATACAAGAATTTTGTTATGTCACCCAACCTTATGACCTGACTTGGAGAGAAATTTACACCATTCTCTCCACTACCCTCTCCCCAGAGTTGAGGCAGAGGGTTTGGAAGGCAGCAGCAGACAACTTGCATGCAACAGACCCCACTAAATCAGCAGGCACCCAGGCAGTCCCAGATGTCTAGCCAGAAGAGCTGGACAGGGAAGGGGATCCTGGTCAAGCTCTTAGAGACCACATGATAGGTTGCCTCATTGAGGGCCTGAAAAATGTTTCCCAGAAACCAGTCAATTATGAAAAATTTAGGGAGATCGCCCAACACCCAGAGGAGAATCTGGCCCAATTCCTCTCTCACCTAATAGAGTCACTACAAAAATTTACCAAGATATGCCCTACATCTTAAACAGGCATGATTGTTATCAACACCCATTTTATATCCCAGTCAGCTCCTGACATCAGGAAAAAAATAAAGAAAATAGAGGGACCACAGGCTAATCAGAAAGAACTATTAAATGCGGCCTTCAAGATATTTAATAATCCAGGAGATCAGGCAAAGTAGGATCAATTAAACAGGGACAAATAAAAGGCCCAACAAAAGCTGGTTAATTACCAGATGCTGACAGCTGCCCTACAAGGGAAACATCCCTCTAACTGTGGGGGTCCACCAGGCAAATGTTTCAAATGTGGATGCCCAGGACATTGGGCACGGGAATGCCCTAACCAAAGGCCTCCTCCTGACACCTGCCCAAACTGTAAACAGCTGGGACACTGGGGGGGGGGGTCGATTGTCCTCTTCACCAGAACGGTAGGAGGCCAAACCCCCATCAGCCCCAAATGCCACAGTTGGAGCCCACTCTGCCACAACTTTTAGGATTGGCCACTGAGGAGGATTGGCAGTGCCCAGAATCGTCATTTGCCCCCACAGACATCACCAGCAACAAACCCAGGGTAACTGTCAGCATCTCAGGTAAGCCTATTTCATTTCTACTTGACACTGAGGCCACATTTTCAGCTTTACCAATATACGGAGGACCCACAATCCCACCACAGGTTACTATTGTAGGAGTTAATGGAATTCCTACCCAACCGAGAACCACCCTTCCCTTAACAAGCTCCTTCCTAGAAACTACATTCTCACATAGCTTCTTCATCATACTGACCTGTCCTACTCCTATTTTAGGGAGAGACATCTTATCAAAATTCAAGGCCTCCATATATTTCCACCCCATCTCCATCAACATAACCAGTATGCTGCTGCTTCAGATTGCTTCCAATCCTTCTTCTTCCATTAGCCCACCTCTCCCCAGGGTCAATCCCTTAGTCTGGGATACCTCCTCTCCTTCCATTGCCTCCCACTATATTCCCATTTAGACCACCCTACAGGACCCTTCCCACTTTCCCAAGGTCTCACAATATGCTATTGCCCTAAAACATCTCCAGGGCCCAAAACCTCTCATATCTAGCCTCCTTACTAAAAGTTTCATTCACCCTACCCACTCTCCCTACAATACTCCCATTCTGCCTATTCTCAAACCAAATAGATCCTACTGACTGGTTCATACCTCCAAGCCATCAATGTTGTGGTTGTCCCTATGCACCCTGTAGTCCCCAATACTTATACCTTACTATCTCATATCCGTTCCTCTTCCTCCTTCTTTACTGTCCTTGATCTCAAAGATGCCTTCTTCACCATACCTCTCCATCCCACTCCCCAAGATCTTTTCACATTTACCTGGACAGACCCCAACACCCATCATTTCCAATAGTACACCTGGACAGTCCTTCCACAAGGCTTTAGAGATACCCTTCACCTATTTGGTGAGGCACTGGCCTCCGATCTAACTAACCTAAATCTCCAGGCTTCCTCTTTACTTCAGTATGTAGATAATCTTCTTTGCAACCCTACCTTATAGCTTTCCCAGTTATATACATTTCCACTCTTAAACTTTTTAGCCCAACATTGATACTGCATCTCAGACAACAAAACTCAGCTCTCCTTACCCCCTGTTATCTATCTAGGGTTTAAAATTTCATCTTACAAATGGGAGATAACCGTAGATAGAAAACAACTCATCTGCAATCTCCCTATACCTACCTCAAAAACAGAAATTCTCTCCGTTCTGGTCCTGGCAGGGTACCTTCACCTATGGATTCCAAATTTCAGTCTTCTGGTAAAACCTCTCTATCAGGCAGCAAAGGGGGACCCTTTAGAACTATTGGACCCCACATGCCCTATTAAGAGTGCTTTCCTTCAACTCCAATCAGCCCTACTGTTGGTCCCTGCTCTATCTCTTTCAGACCTACAAAAATCATTCATCCTTTATGTTATCGAGCAGTCAGGATTAGCTCTAGGGATTTTGGGACAAACTACTGAGGGATGCTTTGGCCCCTTGGCACACCTCTCAAAACAGCTAGACTCCACCACAAGGTGTTGGCACTCCTGCCTCCGAGCCCTGGCAGCAGCCACCTCCCTGGCCCTAGAGATCAACAAATTAACTTTTGGACAACTCATACTCATAAAGTCACCCCATTGTCTCCAAGACCTCACATACCACAGCCTTTGTAATTTATCACCTTCTCGCCTTCAGTCCTTCCATGCCATTTTCCTGGAACAGCCTTCATTCACCCTCCAGTCCTGCCCTCCTTTAAACCTGGCCCCTTTACTTCCTCAAGGCTCCCTTACTTCCCTGACTCACTGATGTACAGAGACTCTGAACAATCTACTCCCATGACTACTTAATATATCCTCAGACCCCATTAGAGATCCAAATTTTGTCTGGTTCATTGATGGTAGTTCTTCCCCTTCTTCCATTCCAGGACAGTGCCATGCAGGATATGCAATAGTTTCACTTACTGAGGCTATTGAAGCCCATCTACTCCCCTGTAGTATCACTTCACAAAAGGCAGAGCTTATTGCCCTGACTAGAGCCCTCACCCTAGCACAGGGTAAAAGGTCCAACATATATACAGATTCAAAATATGCTTGCTATATCTTACATTCACACTCAACAACATGACAAGAACATGGATTTATATCAACTAAGGGAGGACCGGGCTGGGATTTAGCTCAGTTGGTAGAGCGCTGCGCTGCAGTCTCTGAGGTCACGAGTTCAATTCCCAGCACCACAAAAATGGAAGAAGGACCTGGCAATCCATTCCCAAGGCAATCCTGAAAACGGTCTGCCATTGAAAACCCTATGAGGGTCGCTATGAGTCGGATACCGACTCAACGGCACCAAACAACAACAACAAGGGAGGACCCATCATAAATGGAGCTCTCATTAAAGACCTCCTCCACATCTCTACAACTACACATTACACATCAGTCTATCCATTGATCATGCTAATTATTACCTTCCCCACCCAGGAACACCTGCTCTTAAGAGACAGTTCCACTTTTTAGGACCCCCAACATTACTGGAGCCTTCTCAACTGCCCCTACTTCTCAGTTTTGCTGTGGCAGACCACAAACTCGCTATAAAATTTTTCCTTGGCAAAACTGAGACCAAGATACATCACCCTCCTGCTGTAAAATCCTCTTAAACTTTATACCACCCAATTCCACATTTTGGGTAGATTTAAATGATAAATTCATATTTATAGAAAACACCATTTCATTCCACACACAAACCTTCAGGGACCCTTTCAACCTCTAACTGGAGCTGCTTCTGTGTCAGAATGGGAAACTGAAAATAACAAACTAAGTCTCTTTTCTATTAATAACAATTTCTGCTTAGATAATCAAGGTATCTTTTCCCTTTGTGGGACAAACATGTATCTTTGTCCTCCTACTAATTGGACAGGGACTTGTACCTTAATTTACCTTACTCCAGACATCCAAATAGCTCCTATTAACTAATCATTTTCTGTACTTTTATCAGCCTCTATAAGGCCCTGGTGCTGGAATTTAGCTCAGTTGGAAGAGCACCACTCTATAGTATCTGAGGTCCTTGGTTTGATTCCCAGCACTGCAAAAATGGGAGAAGGATGTGGCAGTCCACTCCTGAGGCAATCCCAAAACAATCAGCCATTGAAGACCCTATAAGCGTCACTATGAGTTGGATATGACTCGACAGCACCTAACAACGACAACAACATAAAGCCCAAGCTCTTTGTTGCTGCTCCCTTGTTAATAGGCCTAGGAATTGCGGCCAGTGTGGGGACATGAATCAGTGGGCTTACAACATCCATAACATACCACAGATACCTGTCCCAATACCTAGCAGACAGCTTACAATCTATTGCCCAACAACTCAATGTCCTACAAGATCAAATAGATTCATTGGCAGGTGTAATTCTCCAAAATTGCCAAGGATTAGACCTTTTGACCACTGAAAAAGGAGGCTGCTGCGTGTTATTAGCAGAAAAATGCTGTGTCTATACAAACTAGTCAGGTATAGTCCTAAGTGGAGCAAAAAAACTCTTAGAAAAGGCCTTAGACATCCACCAACGGCTATCATATTTTTGGGGTTCATGGTTTGCACAACTGCCCTGGATGTCCTGGATTCTACCCCTAATAGGACCCTTAGTCCTGCTCTCCTGCGGGACAGCATTTTTTCCTCATCAAAGGTCCTGGGCAGAGCAGCAGGAGAGGTGTTTCCTCATCGGTGGTCTGGGCAGGAATGGGCAAGAAGGCACAGAAAAGGTGGCAAAAGGCCTAAAAGGCGGTGCCAAAAAAGAGATCAAGCTGCCACAGCGCAGCTCTTTATGTAGCTCGCCCATGGAATGGCCTTAGCCAATCAGCTTTCAGTCCAATTGTCCAGTCAGGAAGGGTTTTGTACAAACGTGCAACCAAGTTACTTTCATTTTCCCTAGATTTCTAACTTACAAACCAGATATTCAAAAGCCATTTTCCCAATTTGGAAGTTTTTGCCAATTTCCTCCCAATTTTTCCCTACACATCCCTCTTTTTCTTTTAATTTTTTAACTTGATGGACATGTTCTCTGAATAATTGTACCATTATAGAATGTTTTAGGTCTGATCATTTACATCACATTTTACATTTTGAACTCTCCTGGTGATTATGCATACAATTATAATCATAAGGCATACAGCAATAATCATAACATATAACAGAGCAGTTTTAAAAGTCTTTTAACAACTCCCTGGAGCAAGGCCAAGGCTGATGAGTCTTGCCATGGTCGATGTTGTCTAACTGGTACCCAAATTCCCTTTCTTACACATAACAAATAGATGTTCTCTTTTTTAAAGTCCATATTCAAAGAGGTATTTACACAGGCATACAATTTACATTGTTTAGAAAAGATTGACCCATCCATCTTGTTCCATTTTGTCTCCCCTCTTAACATTACATATAAGAGTCTTACACAGCTCTTAATTTCATTCTAGCCTTTTTACCAGGGTCTGAAGTGCTTACTGCCCAAGGAGGTCTAATTGCGGCCACCAACTTCCACAGGTGTACTTGTGGAGGTGCCTTTTGTTACCTGGAGTAAAGGTGGGATTAGTTTGTAGTCCGTACCATACTTTGAACAATGCATGTGCCAATTCTATGAGCCCTTTCGCTAAACCTGTGTGTTCCCACCCCATTTTTGTCTCAGGGACTTTCATGAACACCTTCTTTATGAACATGAACATTTTCTTTATGTAATTACTCTATTGATATGGGCTCTGATCCATGCCTTTTGGCATCCATGGCACCTCTTTGGCTTTCCTTGACTCAAATGATGGAACATACAATCTCTCCTTGCTTGACATTGGCCAGACATTGTTAGCCTTTGGGCCTTATCTGCTTCACTGTTTTTAAATTTATCTACAGGAACACATGCATGCCTTCACCAATCAGTTGCTGAGCTCTTCATGGTGGAATACTGACCATTCTACAGAAGACATAATCTTCCCCCATACTAAGATGTCCTGCCTTCATCCCCCACCCCCCACCACTCCCCTCATCCATAATCAATACCCCTTTTCAACTGGAAGAAGTTGCAGAAAATGATGACCTCCACCCAATCAACCTAAAACAAAACCATTGGAATATTAGGCGGGCACAGGGCTTCTCCTCCCCTCCGAGAGAACCACCAAGAGACCCCCAGAGAGCCACCCCCCACAGAGCGCTGTTGTTATTGTTGTTGTTAGGTGCCTCCAGTCAGTATCCGATTCATAGCGACCCTCTGTACAACAGGGGAAACACTATTGTCAGTGCTTCTCTGCTGTTCATAGGGTTTTCAATGGCAGATTGATTTTTGCAAGTGCGTTGCCAGGTCCTTCTCCCAAACCTACAGCTTCTGTTGTTCCCAGGCGGTCTCCCATCCAGGTACTAACCAGGCCCTACCCTGCTTAGCTTCCGAGATCTGACGGGATCGGATGCCACAGGGCTACCACTGCAGGCCGCAAACCCCTAGGTGCACACCAATCTGGAGTCTCCAGTGCCTCCCAGAGTGAGGCTCCATGCACACATGCCACAGCAGGCCTTTGTGCTCCCAGAGGGCAGATACCGCATCCAGGTTACCTTGGAGACCTGGGTCCTCATTCTCCTTGCCCCTAGTGCCATACTGCATTCCCCCTCACTTTTGTTTCTATTAGGCAGGACCTGTTACAAAATGCCTCTTCCCTACAAGTTCGTGCCTTCTTATACCCACTATCCCCCCCATCCTCAAAAAGCCAGCCAAAACTTGACTTGACTCTTCTAGCCTATCAGAACCCTCCATGCACCAGCTTCCTACCTATCCCGACATGACACATCAATCATCCCTTCCCTCTTCCACCTAGAGCCCAGAAAAGCCTTGCCCTTTCTTCCCTCAGCTGCTTCTTTCTCCTTTGTTAGAGACAGCCCCAGCAGCATCTCCCAGTAAAGGTCTGTTGAGTTTACAGGTTTTTGGCTCCTTACCTAATAATAGGAGGTCTTCCTTTCTCCTTAAAGGGACAAATGAACCATTTTTCATCTTTTAAGCTCAGAATAGCTGCTGTAGGGGAATTCTTTAGCATAAGAGAGAACAATTCACTTGTCACTCAACAATACCATACTAAGTACAAGGAGGAGATATTAAGGACTAAGATAAAGACCCTGTCATTGAAGACCATCCATTTCTAGATGTGAATAGTCAGCAATCTTGAAGAAATTGCTGATAGTGTTCTGTATTCTTCCCACTCTATAAAACTCTTTTCCCTGTTTGCTTTTTCTTTTCCCTTTGTGCTCTCCTGTTCTTTCTGTCCATCAGTCCTAGGCCTGACAGTAACAGTCTCAAGTAACTCAAATCTCACAGGATAATACCAGAAGTTTTTCTTCCTCCTTCCCTGAACTTCTACTGCTCCCACACACACCAAGGGTATGTCCCAGCATGCCCTCTCTGTAAATGAGGGGTCCTTCTGAAATTATGTAACTTCTCTGAACTACAACTTCTATTGCTGGAAGTCATATCTGCACACTCTTTTATATAAGTTTTATGTATCAGAGGAGATGATAAATACAAAATATGGTAGCACCAGGACTGCTATACAAGTCTCATCGTCATGACACTTGTGATACATTTTTAGGTAAAAATGTTTCCAGAGTTTAGGGCAAAGTCACGGCTCTAGGAGTCCCAACCAACTAGGGTCAGCCACCCATTCCCAATACACCAGTTAAACAGATGAGTAATGGTGAAAAGTGGAGATTTAATCAATGTGCATATGGGGAAGAGCAACAGACAAAGGGGCCTAGTGACCTGGAGTTCATCTTCAGGGAACTCCCATGACCTTTCCTTTAAGGAGAGGCAGAATCAGGGGCAGAGGCAAGAAATATGCATAAATAAGTAGTCCTAATCGAATGTGGGGGCTGGGGTTTCGCTCAGTTGGTAGAGTGCTGCTCTTCACTCTCTGAGGCCCTGGGTTCTATCTCCAGCACTGCAAAAATGGGAGAAAGACATTCAGCCCACTTCAGAAACAATCCCAAAACAATCTGCCATTGAAAACCCTATGAACAGCAGAGAAGCACTGGCATAGTGGCGGGCATGGCAACATCAGGGAGTGTTTCATCCTGTTGTACATAGGTTGCTCTGAGTCAGACAAAGGCACCTAACAACAACAGCAGGTCAGAGTGTGATCTGGTTGACCATTATCCCCATTCTGATTCTGCAGGGTGATCTTAGGAAGTTGTTATGACTGCATCATTTAAGAGTAGTTTCAGACCCTTATCAAAAAAAATTTTTATGGATCAATGTTCCTTGAGTTGAAGGTGGCTTCAGGTTTGGGACAAGGACTGGATATCCTCAGATGCCTCTGGAGGTCTGGAACAGGGCACTTTTGGGGTTAGGTGAAGAGTTAATGCTTTTTAGCAAAAGCAGTTTATAGGTGTATGTTATAAAAATATAAGAAATAAGCCCATGATACCACCTGGACAAAAATGGCTTATTTGCTCTTCATTTATAACTGTGCTCAAGTGTACAATTCCAAGGTCAATCTCAATTTTTAAGAATATATGTGGTTGGGAGGTAGGGAGTGCAAGAGGCATTAACAATGAAGGGAGAAGTAAATTCAGTGACCAAATAGCAATTTCCACAGATTCCATTGGGAGGTATTGCTACATTGTCTATAGGGACAATAGCAATAATGATGTTAATAATCCATGTTGTTGTTGTTGTTGTTGTTGTTATTGTTAGATGCCATCAAGTTGGTGTCCAACTCATAGCAACCCTATGTATAACAGGTGAAATACTATTGTCAGTGCTTCTCTGCTATTCACAGGGTTTTCAATGACTGACTGTTTTTTGGGAGTGGGTAGCCAGATCCTTCTCCCAAGCCTACAGCACCTGGTGTTCCCAGGCCATCGCCCATCCTAGGACTAACCAGGTCCAACCCTGCCTAGCTTCTGAGATCTGATGGGATCAGACACCACAGTGGTACAGCTGTAGGCTAATAACCCATGTTGTTGTTGTTGTTAGGTGCCGTCGAGTCGGTATCCGACTCATAGCGACCCTCATAGGGTTTTCAATGGCTGTTTCGGGATTGCCTTGGGAGTGGATTGCCAACCCTTCACTTTGACCACTGCACTTAAGCATGTAGGTTATATCGCCAAACTGCCTAGGGTTGAAGTTGCTGTACCACTTACAATTATTCTCAGATTAATGAGATAACAAACACTCCACACATGATAAGCACACAGTAGACGTAACCAGCAACACACTGGCTCAATTTGCTTTTCTTTGCTTCTCAAACAATGAACTGGCTCTGTTGATTGTCCCAAAGCAAAGCAGTTTTTGAAGGCAATGTATTTAAAGTAAGACACCATGTGGAAGCCCACACAGATGCATAGTGAACCAGCTGAAATGGGATCATTAAATTTTTTAAGTTCAGACCCTTCTAGGCTTTAGAGTGGAATGTGGCAGCAAGAAACCAGCAGCATTCATTTTATCATTTACTCAGTGTTAAGATGCTCCTCTGTGAATAGAATTAATTGAATTTTTTGTCCCCAAATCAATCCATACAAGGTAAAACAGACAAAGCCTAAGGTCTGTCTCTCTAAACAGATAAGGTGAGCCAGGGAGTGAGGCAATTTTAGGTCATTTTAATGTAGTTAGTCCGGTTGAATAAGTTAAGCTAAAAATCCCTGTTTAGCCTTAATGAAGGTCTTATTTTAAATGAAATAATTTGGGCAATTGTCCCAGATTTCCATTTTGCTTCATGTGTATCTACAAATATTAAAGTTGCAATTGAGAAACTAATTTATAAGTCATACCAGAAATTTGGCTATCAGCTCAGGTAGTGGGAGATTCTTCTGCAGTCTATACCTCATCTGATCAAGGCCATCCTTAGCAAGTCTTCTTTCATGAGTCCTCTGCTAGTACTTCCCCTTTAGTTCTTCCTATGTTAAAAAAAGATATGATCAATTATTTCATAATAGGGTATGAGTTACTCAGTGTATTATGCTTTCCTGGAGTATTTGCAATTTAGAAAAGAGCCACTACATGAGAGAAAAGCTTAACAGAAAGCAAAGAATCATTACTGGTGGCATTTCAAATACCCACAGTAGGCCTGTATCTTTGAACAGGGAAACTTCCCAGCTTCCTCTCAAATCCACAGGCATCTATTTACACTACATCAATTGAAAACACTTCAAAATTTTTGGCATTTTAAGAATCAGCAATAATACATTATGATATTATAAAAAACTAAAGTAGTATGAGTCCTCATTAACGGAAAATAACAGATGATGGAATTATTTATTTAGTATACCAAAAAGCTATAAAATAATAAAATGCATTTTCCTACTAAAAATGATGTTTTCTGTAGTTTTTTGTTTTGTTTTGTTTTGTTTGCTTATTGTAGAACTGGGGGTTGTACTGAGGGCCTCGGGCTTGCATGCTTTCCAAGTGCTATACCACTGAGCTGCACCCCACCCTCAACCTTTATTTATTTATTTATTTATTTATTTATTTATTTACTATTTTGAGACAGTGTTTTGCTAAATTACACAGACTACCTCTGGTCTCAAACTTGCGATCCTCCTGACTCTGCCTCCCAACTCACTGGGATTACAAGCATGTGCCACAGCACCTGGCTGGTAGTGTCACTCAATGGTGGAGCACTTCCCTAGCATGTCTGAAGCCCTGGGTTCAATCTCAGCACCATACACAGTGCACGCATGCGCACACACAAACAAACACACACACGTTATAGGAGATATTCTCTTCAAATGTAATGACATATAAAATAGCACTCCCTTATCCACAGGGAATACATTCCAAGACTCCCAATGGATGCCTGAAATCTCAGATAGTACTGAACCCTATATATAGTATGGTCTTTCCTATACTCACATACCTATGATAAAGTTTAATTTATAAATTAGACACAATAAGAGATTAAAAACAGTAACACTAATGAAATAGAACAATTATAGTACCCTATAATAAAGTTATATGAGTGTGATCTCTTTCTCTCACGAAATATGGAATTTTCCATTTAATATTTTGGGACAGTGATTGACCATGAATAATTAAAGCTGTGGGAAGCAAAACTGTGGATAAGTGGAGACAACTGTGTGCTTCAAGAAGGACTGCAGGTAAGTCTTCCTGGAATATTGGGCACCAGACATGTAATTTTTTAGATCTAAAGGAAAGAAGTGTACATAAACACATTGGTCATACAGTGAAAGCACTGGCTCACCAAATAGTATATGTTATCCTGAGTATCAGAATAAATATAATGGATATGCATGTGTGTCCCCAAGAGAAAATACCTCCAACTGAACTTTAGAAATATGACAGAATTTCTTGAATTTTCATCAGGTTTTCTTAACAAAAAATTGTAGAAAATAAGAAAAGAAGGTTGGAAGCTGAGTACTGGGCATTTTAATATCTAGAGGTCTACAGAAGAGGAAGACTCAGCCAAGAGACTAAAAGGGAGCAAACAGTCCAGGAGCAGAAAAATCATGAGAGATCAAGAATATAGAGTATTCATGAACAAAAGATAATAAAAATATATGAAAACATTGTTCATGGAAAATGGAATACTAGTGACTGCTGGAAAAGAAAAGGTATTTAACCTTGTTGTTGTTGTTGTTAGGTGCCATCGAGTTGGTATCCGACTCATAGCTACCCTCATAGGGTTTTCAATGGCTGACTGTTTGGGGATTGCCTTGGGAATAGATTGCCAGGTCCTTCTCCCAAAAATCTTGTATAATGAACAATGCAATCAATATCCTTGTACACATTTACTTTGGATTTAAACAAAAGCAAGTGGGCCCCTCCTAACCCTTCAAATATAAAACTGAGACACTGAAAGGCAATTCCCACCCATCTTCAATGCACAAACATATTGTCCTCACTCAGATTTAATTTACAATGAGAAAATCAAGTGAGGATAGATAAATGTGTGGATAGAAACAACCAGCTTTGATGATAGTTCCTTCCAAAATGTTAAGTTTCTGGGTTGAACGCAAGTTGTGGCAGCTAATTGTACTCTACCAAATAATTCGAATCTCATTGGAAGCTGGTTCAATTGCCTGGATGAATGCCCCGCAGGACGAAAAATGTAAAACTCCCTCTGCTACTAACTCTTTGACCAAGATAATTGTTGTTGTTGTTAGGTGCCGGGACTTATAGAGACCCTCATAGGGTTTTCAATGGCTATTTCGGGATTGCCTTGGGAGTGGATTGCCAGGTCCTTCTCCCATTCTTGAATAACATATTCCCACTTGAAAGGGAGGGACTGGAATTTAGCTCAGTGGGTAGAGTGCTGCGCTGCAGTCTCTGAGGTCCCAAGTTCAATTCCCAGCACCACAAAAATGGGAGAAGGGCCTGGCAATCCACTCCCAAGGCAATCCCGAAGCACTCAGCCATTGAAAACCCTATGAGGGTCTCTATGAGTATGAGTTGGATACCAACTCGACAGCACCTAACAAAAACAACTTGAAAGGGAAATGTTAAGATATAATAAATATTCTTTTTTAACCAAATTAATCTTCGTTTGCATAAGCAGACCCATCCCTGGGGCAGGCTCAACAATAGACTTTGCAAATAAATCATGCAGGACACCTCTGCCTACAAATGTGAATTTGCCTGTTGCAGAAACTTAGCATGCTCTGTAGGAATAAAGATACTTCTGTCTTCCTCCTCACTTTATAACTTTAATAGTAATATTTCCAATACCATCAAACTAATGGGAAAATGGCCAAGTTTGGCCATATTTAAAAAATGCACTTTTTCTTACTATTGGTTGTATTAGTCTGTTTGACTACCATAACAAAATGCCACAGATTGAGTGGCATAAACAATAGAAATATGTTCTCAGCTCTGGAGGCTAGAAACCCAAGATTAGAGTACCACCATAGTCAGCTCTGGAAGAAATCTTTCTTCCTAGCTTGCAGGTGGCCACACCTCTCCCTGTATTCTCACATGATGGATAAAAGACCAGCAAGTTCTCTGGTGACTCTTCATATAAGAAACCATAACCCCATTATGAGAAACCTATTCTATAGACCTTGCTGTTGTTGTTGTTGTTAGGTGCCATCGAGTTGGTGTCTGATTCATAGTAACCCTAAGTACAACAGATAAAACACTATTGTAAGTGCTTCTCTGCTATTCAGAAGGGTTTCAATGGCAGATTGTTTTTTTGGGAGTGAGTTGCTGGGTCCTTCTCCCATCTATAGACCTTATTTAACCCTAATTATTTCTGAAAGCGTACTTTTACCAAATACTACATTTGGGGATTAGATCTTCAACACACTAATTCTGGGAAGACACATGCACTCAGTCAATAACATTAGTCCTTTTCTGAGGTAATTTTATAATTAAAATGATTATAGAAATAATGAGAAGTCATGAAAATACCCTGTCTTAGAAACCAAAAGACTTGAGTTATGGTAAAATTCCATGTGTGTCCTTGAGCTAGACATTCAATCTCTCTGTTTCTTCTATTTGTTAAAATGAAACAGGCAGACTAGAGACTCATCACTAGAGCTAATATGCCATTTATTCAGTGCAAAAGAATGCTACAGAACTTAATTTTTCTAATACTGGCTAAAATTAATTTCTATCCAGCTGTGAAAAGATGATTGAATTATAACCTTACCTTCCCTTTCAAAAAAAATTATCTTCCCTAAACAAAAATCTAGTTTTGTTGCTAGAAATAAATTGCAGTTTCTATGGGAGACACTTTTAATTTCGCAAAACCGTATATAATGTATACCATACAACTGATAAAGAATTAACAGAGAGACTTTGGGGAATAATCCACCAGAGAAAAAGTTTAAATGATTTCAAATGTCATATTAATTTCATTTCATCACCTCATCTTCACTTTTGAATTTACTCCTTTACACAATGATAATGTTATTATGACCAGATTTAATACAACTAGTAATCTTCCCACTTTTATAGTGATACATAATTGCCTAAGTCTCATTTTGTGAGAATGATATGTAGGTTACATGACTGTCACAAAATATTTTCAGATCCTGTGAAATTTATGTAGTGAATATTTAGGAATTTCAGTATTCACAGGATTCAGGCATCTTTTAAACTCTAAGAATAAAAATAAGCTCCAGGGTTATTCAATAATTGTTCATGCAATTTTCATATTGCCCTGTAACCCAAGCAATGCCTAATTTTTTTCATTTAGGGTTAAGCATATGATATTCCACAGTGACACCAGAAAGCCATAGAAATTATTTCTACACAATATTTCTTCACATAGAAGCCAACCAGTAGCTGCTTCCGTATGTCAAAAAGGCCACAGAAATACATCTAAACATTTCCAATTCCTCAGTATAAGGCAGATCAAAAAAAAAATCTCAGAGCCATCTGGAGGTGTAGCTCAGTGAGAGCGCACTTGTCTAACATTTCAGAGGCCTTGGGTCCAAGCCTCAGCATGGGAAAAAAGTAAATAAATAAAAAATAAAAATTCACAAGAAACCAAATTATAGCAGTCCTTGCAAGGAATAATCCCACTTCAGGGACTAAGATTCCCTGGAGCACCATGAGAGCAAGACTTTTGTGGAATATAGAGGAGACATGGGAATCCTCTTTACATTCAAGGCAATCATAGATTTGATAATAATTACCTAAAGAAATGGCTTATAAGAACTCCTTTTAAGCTGGCCACAGTGGCACAGTGGCCTATAATCCCAGCGACTCGGGAGGTAGAGGCAGGAGGATCATAAGTTTGATACCGAAGGTAGTCTGCGTACTTTAGTGAAACCCTTTCTCAAAAAGTAAAAACATGGGCTGGGGGTGCAGCTCAGTTGTACAGCACTTGTAAAGCATGCAAGTGCAGGTCCCTGGGTTCAACCCCCAGTACTGCAAAAGAAAAAAAAAAAACTCTCCAATTAACAACCAAATATCCTCTTCCAATAGTAGCCTCTAAAGCAATGCATCTCCATTCTAAGGCAGGCAGAAGTAGGCATGCAGAGTGTAGGACCCAGGAAAGGAACCATACAAAGGGACCAACACTAAGTCAGAGGTATTTCTCTGATTCATGTTCTCCTAAGGTTTCACCAATTCCCTTCTGTGAAGGGAAAAATCTCACTATCAGAGTAAATTTCACTATTCATTGTATTTTGTTGCATATATATATTCATGTTTAACTTCATTTTAGGTATCACACTACTCATTTTGTAGCACGGGTTCAGTTCTTCTCAGTAACACAGAATTCCTTCAGACATTGATAAAGAATGTTGTCTGTACTGAGTGAACCCCCAAACTCCAACCAACAACTGCAGTCAAGAATCAGTTGTCCAAACTAAATGGGTTAGATAAGCATTACTCCTAGCAAAGAGCATTTCAACAAGTCTTACTCATATCTGGGTGCATATGCATTTATGCCAAACTTTAACCAGATACTAAAAGGGAAGCTACTAAGGAATACATTGCATTGTCCCTGACTTCTGGAAACTTGTTACATAGCTGGAAAGGCAGTACTGCTATACATACACACACAAATTTAGCAAATAAGCACGTGTGTACAAGACACTATGCTTAGTAGCCTATACAGATGAACAAGACACACATGGTCCTTGACCTCAAAATGATTACAATCTCATAAGTAGAGGAGAACATAATAATAACAATAAAATAATAACTTCAGAAATATAGAAACTGACACAATGTGGAAGGGACTACATCAAGAGACTTTAACACATACGTGATCCCATTTCATTCTCACATTAACAATATTAGTATGTATATTATCATTTTACAGATGAAGAAACTAAGTTCACAGAGTTTAAGAAAGTAGTTCAAGGTTATAAAACTAGTAAGTAATACTTGTCTTTCTGACTCCAAAAACAGATATAAGGACTACAGATTTTTTACAGCACTTATTTCCAGCCAGAGGAATCTGAAAATGTTTAGGAAAGGAGATAGTCTTTGAGCTGGCCTTTGAGTCATGGCTAAGAATTTAAATAGGTAACTAGAGGAAGTTAGATCATTGAAGAAAGCACATGAATGTGTTAGTTAGCTTTCTATATGCTGTGGGCAAAGTATCTGAGAGAATAACTTAGAGCAAAGAAATATTTTTTTTTTTTGGCTCCTGGTTTTAATCTGTGGTCAGATGGCTCTATTACTTTGTCCTTGAGGCAAAGCTAAACATCATAGTGGTGGGAGCATGTACAGAAAGAGGTTGCTCACCACCCCCTTACCCTTGAACCTGAGGTAGGTGAGGTTGGGTTAATTCCTGAAATGCCTTCAAGGCATCTTTCCTATCGCCCCAATGCAAAGTACTTGGTTTCTTTTTAATGATGCTAAGCTCTTCAGCAACCAAGACTTCCTCAGCCCCAACTGTACACAGGCTTTTCTGACCAAACTATAATATTTTTTAAACTTTCTGCTCTGATTTTTGCTCTCAATATTTGCCATAAACCTAGCTAAAAGAAGCTAACAATAGCCATGCCCCAGCTGGAATACTGGGCTACTTTGAAATTTCCTCCACCAGATTAATTAGTTCATCACCTTTAAGTTCAGCCTCCCACAAAGTCTCAGCACATGGACAAAATGTAGACAAGCTATTTGCCTAATGTAACATGAATGGCCTGTAGTCCAATTCCCAATAGAGTCCTTGTTCCTATCTGAAACCCCATGAGCATGTTCTTTTCTTTCCACATTCCTATTGCCATTCTGAACTTCTGAGTTCCCACCAGAATCACCCATTCACTTCTGCTACAGCACTATTGGGCTTCTCTAGCTGACACTTCCAAACTCTTCCAAATTCGTCCTGCGAATCAATTTCAAACATTTAAGAACCACATGGTCAGGGGTAGTCCTCACAACAACCCCAATTCTCTGGTGACACTTTTCTGTAGTAGTTATCCTTTGGTATCTGTGAGGAAAGTTCCTGAGAGAACAAATTAAAGAGAGGGATTATTTATTTTGGCTCACAGTTTCAGACTTTTCAGTCTGTAGTTGATTAGCTCCAATATTTTAGGCCTAAGGCAAGGCTGAATGTGATGGTCCCAAGAACATCAGAGGAGGAGGCTGTTCAACCTCATGACAGACAAAACAAGAGAGAGAGAGAGATACCCAGAACAAAATACATCCCTCAAAGGCATGCCCCGAGTGACCTGATTCCTCTAGCTAGGATCAAGTCTTTAATACATGAGCTTCTTGGTGGGACACTTCATATCAAAACCATAATGTGCAAAGGCATGGAGGTTGTTGTTGTTAGCTATGGAGGTTGTTGTTGTTTTTGTTAGGTGCCATAAGAGCATAAATTTTGTAAAAAAGGGACGATTGACAAGCTAATTGGGTAGTAGCCTAGAAAAATACAATGGTAGACTGAGGAAAGTGACTTCATTGGATTTAGGTTGGAATCTAACAGTACCAAGCAAATCTTAAATGTCACTTTGAGTTTAGAATAATTGGTAGGTACCACTGACTTTTTCAAAAGGTATTTGAAGGTCTTAATCGAAACTTTGCTTAAGAACAATTGATGTTGTTGTTAGTTGCCATTAAGAGAGGTCCAATGTAGAGTGACCTTCACAGGGTCTTCAATGGCTTATTGTTTTCAGAATTGTCCTGGGAATGGGATGCCACATCCTTCTCACATTTCTGTGGAGCTGGGAATTGAACCTGGGTACTCAGAGAGTACAGAGCAGGATTCTATCAATTGAGCTAAACCCCATCCCCCTTAGCACAATTAAACAAGAAAAACAATAATTAGGTGATGATATGGAACAATTATAAGCCAATATTACTTCAATGTAAGGAAATTCTCTAGTAACATATGGCGAGAACTAGTTATTTGACCTGCCACATGTCTGATATTTGGCCATACTGTGGGGTATTGTGTGTTTCTATTATCCTTAAAGCTATGCCACCAGTATTACAGATACCAGTAAGATCACCTTTGGTGGACAGGTTTCTGCTAGGCTTCCAGACTAAGACAGACTAGGGAGAAAGATATGGCTAACACACTTCCAAAACAATTAGGCATTGAAAACCCTATGAATAACAGAGAAACACTGTCATATATAGTGCCAGAAAATGAGACTACATACATGGAATGTATGTAGTATGAATCTAGGAAAATTAGAAATCATCATAAGAGAAATGGAGTGTAACATCTACATTCTAAGTACCAGTGAGGTAAAATGGACTGTCATGGGCCATTTTGAATCAGATAATCATATGGCCTACTATGCAAAAAAAGACAGATTAAAAGAAACAGGGTTGCATTCATCATCATAAAAGACATCTCAAGATCTGTCCTGAAGTACAATGCTGTCAGTGATAGAAGAATATCCATACACCTAGAAGTATGGCCAATTAATATGACTATTACTCAAATTTATGCACCTACCACAAAGGCCACAAATGAAGAGAGAGAAGATATTTACTAGCTCCTGCAATATGAAATAGATCAACCATGCAATCAGGATGTACTGATAATTGCTGGTGACTGGAATGCAAAAGTTGGAAACAAGAAGGCTCAGTAGTTGGAGGTTATGTTATTGGTGACAGAAACAATGCTGGGGATCACATGATAAAATTTTGTCAGGTCAACAACCTTTTCTATGCAAATACATTTTTTCACCAACATAAATGCCAACTGTGTGCATGGAATTTACCAGATGGAACATACAGGAACCAGACTGACTATATCTGAGGAAAGAGATGATTGTAAAGCTCAATATCAAAAGTCAGAACAAGACCAGGTACTGATTGCAAATGAGACCATCAACAGTTCATATGCAGGTTTAACCTGAAACTGAAGAAAATTACAAGTGTACTAGAGCCACAGTATGACTTTGAGTATATCCCATCTGAGTTCAGAGACCACCTCAAGAACAGGTTTGATGTGTAAGACATTAATGATCAAAGACCAGATGAGTTGTGGCATGACATCAAAGGCATCATTCATGAGGAAAGCAAAAGGTTACTAAAAAGAAAGGGAAATCAGAAAAGACCAAGTTACACATCAATAGATACTATGAAAGATGCCCTTGAACAT